>RJWT010002383.1:0-41154 GCA_004365215.1 Cuniculus paca | reverse complement strand
GCTCCTCCCTGACACAGCGGGCTGGAAGAACACCGTACTCAGGCACCCTTGTGCGGAGCAGGAAGAAGGGCACCTTTGGATCCCAAATTCCTCTCCTTTCCTCCTTCCACTGACCTGGGAAGCTGCTGGCCTTAGACCAGAGCTGAAGGCCCGCATCCTCTGGCTGTGGGACTCTACTAGAAAACGGAGGCCCTCGCCTCACGGCTGTTGCCACAGGTCCCTCCTCCTCTCCTGACTCTCACACCCAGGGCAGAAGGCTTGGCGGGCAGCCCAGGTCCGTCAAATATCAACCTTTATATGACCTTTACTCTCCATACCACGCCTACAGACCTGTGAATCAGCATACCCTGAGCTCACTAGATCTTCCCCATTAGCCTGTACTTATTTTACTAATTTTTCAATTGTTATACTCTGCATATATTATCTGCCCTCCCCCCAACCTGCTTATAAAATCCCAGGTTCAGCCTGGTGTACAGTGGGGTGCACACGTGCTCAGGAAGCCAAGGCAGGGGAACTGCTGGAGCCCTGGAGTTTGAGGTCAGTTGGCAACACAGCGAGACCCCATCTCAAAGAAAGAACAAAACATAAAACCAGAGTCTTGAAAAACAAACCAAGGGCCTCAAAGGCTGAAATGAGAACTCTTTCGTTCATGCAGGGCCGAAACACCTTGCTTGGATCTTCTCCAAGTGACTCCAGAGAAGCAGGCAAAGCCACCATCCCACTTGATAGTCCTGAAATATCTCTGAGACGCCCACCATGAGGAATGAACATGCTCCCTTCCCAAGCTGAACCCCACTGACGTCCTCAACCACTCCAGAAGTGACTTCTGTGTTGACTGTTGTCAACGACAGAGCCCCGGCTGGTTGACACTTCCAAAGTGGCCTCATCAGCCAGAGCCATTTCTCCTGAGGGAAGGTATCGCCAGCCTCACCGTGGAGAATGCTTTCCTGTCCAACAGCGGAAACCCCAGCATCAACCCTCTCCCAACCTAAGTGTCCGTGGCCGCCGAGACCATTTCGCACCTCAGCCCAAGGGGGTTAGCTTCAGGTCTCCGAAGGATGGCAGAACCCTGCTGCTCATGCTTGTCCTCCCTTTGTGGAGGAGGAAGAGATGGGCATAGCTATGGTGCAGGGAGGAAGTGTGGTGACAAAGAAAAGCCACTGCCACCTGAGGACACTTTGTTAAACTGTTTAAGGACAGTGGGAAACTGAGGAGAGGGGAACCTTGACCAGAGAGAGGATGATTACAAATACCGTAATCCAAGAGAAAGGTTACCTGCTAAACCAATGGGGAGACTTAAGCAGTTCACGGCCACCTTTATCTCATGTGGGATGGATGTGGGACACACATGGCCTCTGCTTTCCAGAGATAACAGAATCAAATGCCATGCTCCAGGGAAGGGACAGCACATTGTCCTACCAACAGCAAGTCTTGCGGGAGGACAGCTGGGGAGAAGGGCTTACAGTCTTGGTGGGATCCACAGCGTGCAGAGCTCAGTTTTGCGGCCTGTAAAATTGGGACAGCAGCCCTCCTGAATGAGCTGGTTATATAAGCAGGAAAACTAAGAGCTAAGTGCCGCCACCACACATACCCAGGGGCCCATTATGCAACAGAATCTCAGGTTTAAGGAAATATAAAATCTCTCTCCACTGAAGGCCAACAACTTCTCCATGAAGGACCCTAGAGCCCTGAAAGAAGTGGGGAACAGGTCACAGGTACACAGAAACACTAACGGGGAAGGGGATGCTGGGTCACCAATGCACACGCTAACGTGTTCACTCTGAGGAGGGAGGGTGGTGTGCATGTGCGTGTGCATGTGCGTGTGCGTGGAGGGGTTGGATGTCGTTGCTAATCGCCTTCCTTAACAAATCTGAACAACGTTAACAGTGAGTGGGCACGGTGAGATGCCTGCGAGCACCAGCTTGCTCAGCCCAAACAGGTTGGACAGGTTGGGTATTTAAACAAAGGAGGAAAACTGCAAGGTATAAAGCCCGACCAAGAGCTGCCCTGGAAACGCAGCCAGCAGCCTCCAGGTTTCAGTTTGTGATCTAATGCTGAAAACCAGGCCCTCAGTTTCATGTGACAAAACCGAACTGGACACACATTCAGGATCTGCTCGGAGTTCTCGGGATGCCATGCCAGCAGCTTGGTGGGAGAGGGGACAGGGCCCGTGGAAAGCTCTCCACCCCTCATCCTTTCCCTGGCAACCCGTCCTTGCCTGACATGACCTAATTTGCAGCTCTCATAACTGCCCGGCTGTTCAAGTGTGGGCAGGCATGATGCTCCAGATTTTGATGTCATCTCCCAGTTTTACCTGGTAAGACAGAGGCTTTGAAATATTTCAACAAGAGATGTCAAAAGCATGGCACAGCCAACATTCAAGAGAAAAATTCTTTTGCATTTGCTTCATCTCCAAGAAGAAATGAATAGACAAACACCACCTCTGCCAGAATAGAAGATGCACGTTACAAAAATACTGTTCACTCAGCCAAGTGATAAAAAGCTAATTACGAAACCAATCAAAAAACTGAATGGCAGGGGTAAGAAAAAAAGGACTAGTTGCTGTTTCACATGTCTGTGTGTGTGCAGAGTTTTGTGAGTGAGCTCTCTGTTTGGCACAACTGAACTCCAACTGGTCTTCGGGACAGAAATAAAAATAGGTACTAGCCACAAGTACGTTTTTCAACTGTTCCCTCAAAAAACAAAAAAATAAGCAATTCTGATTGTTAAAGGAGTATTAGAGAAGAACAAAACAAACACAAAGTAAAAAAAAAAGTTGTTTTGAAGATGTCAAGTCTAGCAAACCCAAAACAGGCAACACAATAGACTAGCAATTAAGACTGGTTGACTTTCAGCTTGGATGTGTCCTTATTCTTTTTATTTATTTGAATAATGACATTATATGACAAGTCATTCTCGCCTACTCTTTCTCAGAGAATAATGGTAGCTTTCTACTATCTGCAGATTTCTAAAATGCAAAGTAAAATTTTTTAAAAAGACTACAGAATCTCATCTAATACTATAAATGCAAATCCATATCACAAACATAAAAACATCATAGAACAAGCCATTTAGTAAAAAGCAAAGTATTCAGATAATACTGAGTATTTACACAATTTAGAAATGGAGACTCAGGCATATGGCGCATGGCTTCTGTACAAAAGCACTGTTATCAGAATGTGGCCTATGTTACTCCCATTGTTAAAAGGCCTGGGGTCTATTCTTGCTTTTGTAAATCTATATTCTGAGCTGGTACACAGAAGGGACTACTGCGTTAAATCTCTTCATGGTGAAGAGAAAGGACAGCAATGAGAATTTGTTGAGCATCTAATGTGAGCCAGAGGTTTAGCATTTAATTCTTAGAACAAACTGTGAGCAAAACATTACCTCCACTAAACATCAAAAAACAGAGACTCTTGGCCATGTGCAGAATCCTTTATCAGCTGTAACCAAAAAGAAAGGAAGAGCAATGAGAGGCCTCAGAATCACTGTAAAAATATCACCTTTATTTAAACCACTCTTCAAGTGAAAAAGCACACAGGCCTCAAATCTGGTCAATGAGCTGTCAAGAAAGGCTAAAAACGTTTAAATATAATCAGTGAACTTATTTGCTGAAATCTTAATGCTATTAGAGCAGAACTGGTAACTTAAGATATTCTGTTGTGATAAACAGATTTGTGAATGTTCATTCTCCATGGGCCAAAATAAACCTTTCTTCTTAAAAAATTTTTTTCATTCCTCAGGGAAAATGATGGGCCACTCAAGATACAGATGCCAGGGAGTGAAACTGTGTTAAATGAAATAATCAAGGAAGAGGGGGTTATATTTAAACATTTTGTTTTGTTTTTGTTTAGAAAAAAGTTTCAATTCTTGTTAAAGGATTAGCTTTCTAAAATATAGCAGAGGTACGTCTATTTCAAGATACACAGAACTAGTCAAAAATTGCTTTGATACTCAAGTATTAGTGTCATGAAACTACCAAATATTTACTGAATACCCAACATATATAATGAGATATACATATGTGTGATGTGTGCATAGATAGTTATATAGAGACAAGTTCAGCACTGTTCACACATTGTGCTATATATAAACTATTTACGTAAATTCTTCAATGATCTCAGTAGGGAGCTACATGGAAGGTTGCAGAACACTTAACTTTTAAGTACAGTTAAATGTGTTAAGATCTCTGAGTGTTCCTGAAGAGTATTTTCTTCTGATTTGTATTTCCCTTTCAAACACCTTCACTGTAAATAATAGTGTGTGTGTCACGCTATGGATCAAACCAGGATTTCGAGCATGCTAGGCAAGAGCTCTACCCTCAGCCCCCTGAAAAATGTTTTCTCCTTTTTCATAGAACTATTTCAAGGGCAGGTGCAGTGGTATGCACCTGCAATCTCAGCTACTTGGGAGGCTGAGAACAGGAGTTCAGGCCGGCTTAAGTGACACAGTGAGACACAGCAAAAAAGGGAGGTGGGAAGCAGGGAAGATGGGAGTGGAAGGACGGATGGATGGAAGGGAGAGAGTAAAGGAAATACCTGAAGGGAAACAAGTGTTCACACAGTCCTGGGCAGAGGGACCCACAGATTTTTACCCTAGAGTGAATTTCCTGCCATGTGAACTAGTGCGCTACCGCCCTTCTCAGACAACCAGGTGCAGGGTGAACAAGCACCAGAGACGCATTTTAGATGAGACTGGCTGAAGCTTTCGAGTGCCCAGCTCCACCCTCGAGAGGCAGCTAGTCACAGGGCGTCCTCAGGAACCCACTACTGGATGTGACAGTTCACAGGGCCCTTCCTCTTGCTGAGCCAAGGACAGAGGAGTGACTGTCCTCTGCTCCTGGGGACACTGTCCTACCTCTGCTTCTCCTGTTTAACGCTGGCCACCTGTTCCAGACACCCAAGTTCAGTTGTGTATGCCAAGGGCTGGCTGAGCCTGAGCACCCGAGAGGAGCATGCTAAATTCAGAGTCTCCATGGTCTCATTTGTCATGGAGTGGGTCACATTTCTGTGCAGCTAAGATTTTCTTCAAGCATAATAGGAACACATAAGCCTCTGTTCTTGAAGACTGTTACACAGTGGCATCCTCGGGGCCTGAGTCTCCTATACTTAGCAACGGTAAAAATCCTGCTCACTACGTTAGGAAACAAAGCCTATAGCAAAACAGCTCAGTGTTGTCCCAGGGATTTATTCCCTCCCTCACCAGCACCTTTTGAAAGGCAGCTGAAATGAGAACCCATCCTTGCTTTTTGCAAAATAACTGGGAAGTTGGTGTGAAATCTTGCTGCCTCCACCAGGGCCTTCAGCATGTCCTCAAGCCTACTGCACCCCCACAGCTGTCTTTGTAGTTTAAAAGCCTATGATCTGCAAAATGAGAAGTGGAAACTGATTTCCCATTTTCCCAAGGCAATTATGGTCTGCAAAAAACTTGTTTAAAATATCCATTTTAGAGATAAGATTTATTCCAAATATCTGTTTCCAGGGCTGGGAATATAGCTCAGTGGCACAGCCCCTGCCTAGCAAGCATGAGACTCTGAGTTCCATTCCTGGTACCAAAAAAATCTGTTTCCAAACTGCTTTCAAATATCACTTCATCATAATTCTGTGGCCCAGCGCTTTCTGGAATTTTGCAAATTGCAAAGCTTGACGCCATGTCCTGCAGTGAGCTCCCCGAGGGTACGCTCTGCCTCAGTGTCCCAAGTTTGCTTTGGGAGACAAGTGCCGCTCAATCCAAACGCTCAATGTGGGAGCAGCGATGAAGAGTTCTGGGAAGTGGGGGTTGGGAGCCACCATGGTGTCCCCATGAAATGGGTTTTGTACTTGACGGCAGCCTGAGACTGTGCTCAGGACCTAAGCCGTGGTCCAAAAGGTTTGGGATGAAGGATTTTAAAACCTCAAGAACACGAGAACCTGCAGACAGGGAAGTGGCAACTTAAAAAAAAAAACTATGCCAGATACGGTAATATATTAAAAGGGTTTCTCACCCAAACTTTGTTAAAATGAATTGCAATTAAGACATGCTATGCAGTCTGTAGTTAAGCATATACTATAGTCCTATCTGGTTGGGAGGCTAAGGCAGGAGGACTGTTTGATTCCAAGAGTTCCAGGCCAAATGGAATAGCACAAAAATCCCTTCTCAAAAAACAAAAAACAAACAAAAAACCCCAACCAACGAGGCAAATCCATGTTTAAAAAAAGGTCACGTAAATTCATTTTTACTAGAGTTAAAGAAGTAATGTTTTACTAGTGCTGCAGAGTAAATATCCACGTGACTGTCCATAACATAATTTAATATGCTACCTCATTCTGTGATACTGACTTTACTAATACAACAATGCTACTAAAAGTTCTTTTATAAAAATAAGGAAGCTCTACGAGAAGTCGGACAGGCCTTAGAAATAACGCTAACAAAGGCATACTCGTAAGTAAAGGGAGGGCTTTATCAAAAATACAAAAGAATATCCCGAAACTTGAGCAGGACAGAGTCCTCGGTCCCCACACTGCGAGACACAGAATATGGGCTTCTGGTTCTCAGCACCAGCAACCTGGAGGTAGATCCTGGGTCTGCCTCACACAGCCAGCACCAGAGGGAGGCCTGGCGCATCCAAAGAACGTGCACGCATGAAGGTGAGGAGCGCGGCCTCCTGCACAAGGCTGTGCAGACAGGCATGGAAGAGCAAGCTCTGCGGCTGCAAAGGACACTGCCCGGCCTGCAGAATGAAGCCTGCGGAGAGGGAGTCTGGCTCTTCTGTGGTCCAGGGACTGAGCGCAGGCTCTCACGCCTGCTAAGCACGTGCACTCCGGAGCTGCTTGCCAGCCCCAGATGGGGAAGTCTGGGTACCTGCACTGCAGGGAATCGGGCAATCGCAGAGGCGCTATGCACTCTGTATTCTGGGGGAAACTGCACGTCAGAGCTTGGAGCCATGTCAGGAGACTGCATGCTTGAGGGGGGCCCAGCTGAGGCCCCAAGTGCTACCGAATGGAGAACTGGAGCCGGGCTCTGCAGGCGCCCACAGGAGCGGGGCGGGGCTTCTCCACTTGCTCAGCTCAGCACTGGCCCTTCAGCCCCCATGAAGGCCTCCTGGGCACTACTCAGACCTGGAAAGAGAACCAAACCCAGGGCCGTCTGATGCCCTCCCATGTTCGCCAGAACTGGGCTGCAGTGCCCTTCTCAGCTCCCATCCGCACGTCCCACCAGGACACAGGCGCGCGGCTGACATGAGCACAGCCCACTGTCGGGGAGCCAGGCTCTGCACTGCATCCACCAAGAACTCCAACTCCACTCTCGCCGGCAGTTTTGTGCTTTCACATTTTTATAATTTTGTGTCA
This sequence comes from Cuniculus paca, assembly GCA_004365215.1. Classification (NCBI taxonomy): domain Eukaryota; kingdom Metazoa; phylum Chordata; class Mammalia; order Rodentia; family Cuniculidae; genus Cuniculus; species Cuniculus paca. Next base: position 33,826 of record RJWT010002383.1, on the reverse strand, counting down.
AAGATACAGCTTTGCTGACAAATGAAGGCGGTAATCACTTTACTGTGATTAACAGAAATCCAAATGTTCTTTTAAACTATCACTTGCAATGTTATGTAGAAAAGAAAAAAACAAGTGTGCGATAACGCTGTTATTCTAAAGAAAATTTTGCTACTTAAATCACAAATTTAGTGTAGCAAAAAGCAAGCAAGCAAATTAATAAAACACACATGCAATTTATTTTCTGGCATTATATGAATGTTTACTCAGTATTCCCCCCGGCATGTAACACAATAATAATATAAATAACCATTTATTCCTGTGAACCAATTAACAAACATTATTCTAAGTACTTGGCAAGTATTAATTCATTCACTCCCACATTCCCCATGAGGTACGTGCAGCCAATACTACCTTTGAAAGATGCAGTAACCGAGATACAGAAAGGTCAGGTAATTTACCTAGGGCCACACAGCTAGTAGTGGGAACACTTTTTAACAGATCCTCACCATGTGGTCCCAGCTTTAAAAACAGAGACTCAGAGAAGCCTCCCACCTGACGTATCAACAATACACTTCAAGCCTTCGGAACCCTCCGTTTCACAAACACTTCCATTTGGACCCAATTCTAACTGAGGTGTAACTAAGTTATTTTGTTAGAGGGTTGAAAAATGAAAGAGATTTTCCCAATTCTGCAGAATTAACATGAGGATTAAGCCCTCAACAATTTAGTCCTTTCCTCCCAATCAAGATGCCTTGCAACAAATCAGTGTAAAACCAAAAAGTATTTAATATCCCTAAGGCCTACTTCAAAATGATTACAAATATCTCCAATATACAGTGTTCACAAATGAAAAACATATCTTTGGATAATATCAAGAGCTATGCTGTAAAAAAAAAATCAAGATTATTTCTAAGTTTCTGCACATATATTCAAACAACGTCAAATAAAATGTGGTTAAAATGGTTTGCCCACTATAGAGTAGAAGACAGAAACAGTTCAATATTGCAGACAACACTGGATGATAGCATGGAACTGTGGTGTGAATGGAGAAAAGGGCTTTTTTCCCACATGCAGAGGGACAGGGAAGTTCTGTCAGTCGTGGCTCACATACTAGTCAAAAGTGTGGCTTCTGAAGCCAGACAGTCTATGTTTATCTCTCAGTGCTGCATGCTACTTGATCCTTTTCTCATCTGCAAAATGGGGCATTATTCTATAAATGAAGTTTCAAGGTAGAGCACATAAAAATAAATTCAGATCAGCAAGGCTTTGAATGATGCTATAAACTAACTTGATATATTTTCTTTTTTTTGGTACCAGGAATCAGACACACAACCTCACGCTTGCCTGGCAGGTGCTGTGCCACTGAGCTGTATCTCTGGCCCTAAACCAACTTGATCTAATAGCACATCTGCTTACTCTACCCAACAAGACCAGAACATATTTGCTTCTCAAATGTAGGACATTGCCCAGGGTAGACCATAGGCTAGGTGACAAAATGAACCTCGGTAAATGTGGAAGGACTAACACAATATCAAGTATGTTCTCTAACTCTAACGGAAGGAAACTAGAGATCACTGACAGGAAGAAACGTGGAAATCGCAAATCTGCAGGAACTGAACAAAACAATCCTAAACAATCAATGGCTCAAAGAAATCACAAAAGTTAGAAAATACACTGAATGAATGAAGAAATAACAGGGCTGGGGCTGGGCACGGTGGTACACACCTACAACTCCAGCACTTGGAAGCCCGAGACAGCAAGATCACTGTGAGTTGAGGCCAGCCTGGGCTACACATTGAGTTCAACGCCAGCCTGAATTGCAGAGCGAGACCCTGTCTCAAAAAACCAAACCAAACCAAACCAAACCAAACCAAACCAAACCAAACCAAACCAAACCAAACACCAGGGCTGGGGATATAGTTCAGTGGTAGAACGCCTGCTTATCAAGTAAAGGCCCCTGAGGTTCAGTTTCCAGCACCACACAAAAAAGGAAAAATAACAAAAAAATTGACAGAATAAAGTGCAATGTGAAGCTATAAATGCTGGTATTAAAAAAAAATATGGTGGTTTTTAAATCAACAATCCAATCGGTACAACCCTGGAAAAATAAAACTTTAAACCAAGCGGAATTAGAGAATAATGTTTAGTACAGAAAATTAACAGAATAAAGAACAGAAAAACAGAAAAATCAATGAAAGCAAACACCAATTCTTTGAAAAGATCAATTAAATTGATGCTATGTTTATTAACTAGATTCACTAAGGGACAAAAGAGAAGAATCAAATTATTAAAATCAGGAATGGAAGACAGGATATCATGATCAAATTTGTGGAATAGAAAGGATTATGGGGAGGCACTGTGAACACCTGCATGTCACACAACTTGATCACCTAAATGAAATGGCCAAAATTCTTAGAAAGACATATGACTTTAAGAAAAAATAGAATATTTGGAGACCTATAACAAATAAAACATTAGTTATTTAAAAACTGGGATTTAGAAAATCCCAGATGACTTTACTGATGAATTTTACCATTTAAAGAATACCAACCTATTACAAACTTTTCCAGAAAACAAGAAGGAATACCTCTTACCTCATTCTGTGAGGCCAGTCTTATGAAATAAAAATAAACATACAAGAAAACGACATGAATATATCCACAAAAACCCTTTAACAAAATATAGCAAACCAAATCCATCAACGTTTAAAAATTATTATACACTATACCCTGGTGATATTTACCTTGGAAAAGGTTAAATACCTAAAATAGAACAGAATAAAGAACAAAAGTGAATTTGACCAGAGATGCAAAAAAAATCATTTCACAAAACCCTATGCATTTTCTTAATAAAAACATGCAACAAACTGTGACTAGAAAGGAACTTCCTACAACTGGTAAGGGGCATTTAGGAAAAACCCACAACTAACATCATAGTTAAGAAAGACTGATTGCTTTCTTTCTAAGATTAAAAGTAAAGACAAAAGTGTCCACACGCCTCACTTCAATTTAGCATTGTACTGAGGGTGTGGTTAGGACAAACAGGCAAGAAAAAGAACTAAATGACAGCCAGGTTGGACAGGAACAAGTCAAACTATATCTATCTGCAAATGCTATAATCTCCTATATAGAGCATCCTAAGGAATCCACTAAATAACTATAAAAGTGGATAGGTGGGTGGGAAGGGGAATAAAAAAGAATTAAGATAAGTTAGGCACATGCACTTACTCCCTAAGATGGATATAAACTTCATGCACTGTAAACATATACTTAAAAAAAAAAGTAAGTAAATAAATAAGATCAGTTAAGATCAGTTAAAGAAAACAAGTTTTTCTTTTAGGCTTTTTGAGACAGGGTTTTGCTATGGAGTTCAGGCTGGCCTCAAACTTGCAGTGATCCTCCTGTCTCAGCCTCTCAAGTGCTGGGATTACAGGTGTGTTCCACCATGTCTGGCAATATCAATGTATCTGTATACTAGCAACAACTGAAAAATGAAATCAGAAAATAATTTCACTTATCACTATAAATAAAAGAGGAATAAATTTAACAAAATTAATATAAGATGTATACTCTGAAAATCATAAAACATTGTTGAAGTCCAGCATTGTGGTACAATCCTGTAATCCCAGATACTCTGGAGACTGATGCAGGAGGACAGCAAGTTTGGTTCTAGGCCAGACAACTTGGTGAGATTCTGTTTCAAAACAAAATCTAGGCTGGGCTTGATGGCACATACCTATAATCTCAGTACTTGGAAGACTGGGGCAGGAGGATAGCTATGAGTTCAAGGCCAGAACTGCATAGTGAAAGCCAGTTTCAAAAAACCAAACAACAAAAAATAAAATTTAAAAATGGCTAGAGTACTTAGCTACCATGTGGGGACTAGGGTTCAACCCTCAATGACCACAAACCAACCAACAAACAAAAAATCGTTACAATAAATTCAGGAAAATTCTACTGGAAAAATTTTCACATAACTGAATAGAAAGACCTAATATCATTAGGATATAACAGCTCCAAAGTGATTTACAGATTGAATATAATCCTCATATAATGATTCAAGCTGTCTTTTTCTGCAGAGCTTTATCCTAATATTCATACAGAAAGATAAGCAACCCAGACTACAATTCTGAACAAGACTCAAGTCAAAAGACATACACCTCATTATTACAAAACTTACCCTAAAACTACAGCAATCAATTCAGTGTGACTATAGTCTTAGAACAGAAATACAGATCAATGAACCAGAACTGAATTTTGACAAGAGTCGTAAGACAATTCAATGGGGAAGACTTCTCAGCAAATAGTACAAAAGACTGAATCTGGATTTCTTCCTTATGTTACACAAATATTCACTCCAAACATCATAAACCTAAGCATAATGATGGAAACTACAAGATTCCCGAGACATATATCTTGCCTAGTGGGACTGGAACGCAGAGGACAGAAGTCACATGTGCTGGTGAGAGTGAGGCGGCCCTGACACCCTCTTGCTGAACACGGACCAGCCACTTTGGAAAGCAGCTTGGCACTTTCTTCAAATACTAAAAATGGAATTACCACATGGGTGAACAATTCTATTCCTAAATGTCTACCAGGAGAAATAAAAATACATGTCGTCCACATGAAAAGTTGTGCAAGGATGATCACAACAAATACAGAGCCTATGTTTAGAAAAAAAAAAAAACAAAACAGGATGTCCTTAGCCCAGGGTCTGAACCATAGGGAGACCACCATGGTTACACAGACTCTACTGCCACACACCCCAATGCAAGTACTAACTGCCTTTCATAAGTGTGCTTAATATGCTTATGGCTTGAATCACAGACAATAGCTTGAAATGGAAATTTTCCAGATAAGGAATGACTAAGCCCAAGAACGGAAATGTCCCACAGAAGATCCCAAGCAGTTGGGGGTCAGGGCAAAGAAAGCCTTAAGCGAGTTCTCACCAATGCACCTGTTGCCCTCTGCCAATTTTCATAGGAGGGAGACTGCCCAAGAAGTGAACAGGAATCCCTCTAGGACCCAGTGTGGAGAAGGGCAAACAGAATGGACAAAGAAGCTTAGGGGGATGCAAGGGACAAAAGCACAGGCCTACACAGAAGGCACAGTGATACCAACTGGCAAACATGGTGGTAAAATAGCAAAAAGTTAAAATGTAAAGTAGTATAACGACACTATTCACTTCCTTCTTTACACTCAGAAATGCTCAGAAGGGGAGATGAGGGGCCGGATGTGGTGATGCATGTCCTGTAATCCCAGCACTCAGGAGGCTGAGACAGGAGGATCACTGAGAGTTCAAGCCCAGTCCAAATTACATAGTGAGACCCTGCCTCAAATCACTCCCCACTAAGAAAGAGACGAGAGGGAAAGAGAATGACCCAGCAGGACTGAAAACTTATGAGAGATTAAAATTCTTTAAATATTCACACCTTTCAAGAAGTCATACTATACCATTTCTAGAAGTTTTCACTGGGAAATCCATAAGCTTTAAATTATTGCAACAATATTTGGACATCAACCGATAACAATGGGTAATATTCATTGAGTACTTACCATGTCTTGGGAATTGTGCGCTAAACTCATGATGTTTTCATCCTCGCTCCAAGTCACAGCACAGACACACTCACATGCCACAGCTAACTTAAAATTCACAAGTGGAAGCAGAGGTGTGAATTCAGATGCATAGCTGCCAAAGCAGCAAACTACTACTGCACTAACTTGTCCCAAGTGCTACCACCGGCTCATAAAATGAGTTTTAAGTGAAACAAACTGAACCATCTTTGTATTTATACATAACCAAATATAGTTACTATGTCGATTGTAAATTAATTACATAAGGTTTTCTTTTCTTTTTGATTTCTGAGGCAAGGTCTCACTATGAAGTTCAGGCTGAACTTATGTAGCCCAGGCTGGCCCTGAGCTTGCAACGATCCTCCTCCTGCCTCAGCCTCCCACATGCTGGGATTACAGGCGCTTAGGCCACTGAGCTAGATCCCCAGCCCTTGTCTTTTTGAGACAGGGTCTCACTATGCTATTCAGGCTGGCCTTAAGCTCACTTTGTAGCCCAGGCTGGTCTCGAACTCACAAGGATCCTCCAGTCTCAGCCTCCTGAGTGCTGGGATTACAGGCATGAGCCACCATGCCCAGCAAAGGTTTCTTTTTGAAATACATATATTAAAAAAAAAATTGCTCAACTTTTCTCTGAGGTAAAATTTTGAGTCTTTTTTCCCTTTTCCTATAGTTTCAATGTTTCTAAAATATTTGTATAAAAAGAAGTGTCCAAAAAAATCTTTGTTCTAATCTCTAAAACATAATGTAATCACTCTAAAATACACTTCTCATTGTTTTGGATAAATCATTGTGGATAAACACACTGTGCTCTGTCTCATCTCTGAACGAACATCTTTCTCAGGAAGAAATTTCCTGCTGTCAGATACTCTTTTCTCCATTTTATTCTATCTTTTCTGAAATTCCAGGACCAGGTCATTTAACTATTCACTCAAAGATTCCAGAATATTCTCTTTTTGGTAAAGGTCTGCAGGGAATCTGGTAGACATATAAGAATATTTTTTAAAGGACAGTGATATAGCTTAGTGGCACAGTGCCTGACTGGCAAGTGTGAGGTACTGAGTTTGATTCCTGGTACCCACAAAAAAAAAGGACAGTGGAATGTGAGTGCCCTTCCTTGAGGACATCTCTGTGTGTGGTAAGCTTCCCACAGAAACCATAGTCAGCAAGGGGTCTCAGCCTAAAGAACTCTGAAGGGCCACAGACTCAGCCCAGGGATGTGTTTCCTGCTGTCAGGCGCCCCTGAGTACCCGAGATGATGTGAAGGGGCAAATAACACCATCTCTGGACTTTCTCCATGGAGACCAGAACTTGAGAACCCGCGAGCCTTCACGCGAGACTTCCATGGCTCAGGGGTGCGTGCCAGGCAGTGGGACAGGGACACCTCACCCACCTGTGCATGTTCCCGTTGGTGGTGAAGGACTGGCCACACACAGTGCACTTGTAAGGCCTCTCACCAGAGTGCACCAGCATGTGGCGGTCCAGGGAGCTGGCCGAGCTCAGCGACTTCCCACAGATGCTGCATGAGTGATCGGCTCCTCCAGTGTCCGTGTTGTGCTGTAGGAAAAAAGCAGTTGCTAAAATCCCTTGAAGAGACGGGCAGAAGCTCAGCTGTTACGACATGCTTTATAAAAACCAACACATTTCCTTGGCTACCTTTCTCGCTGTTGTTTCACTTTAAGTATCTTTCCAAAGGACCAAAACATACCGGTGTTATGGTTTAGATCTAAAATGTCCCCCTAAGTCCCATGTGTCTTTTCAGAGGATGATGGGATCACGAAGTCTCCAAGTTCGTCTCCTCGATGTGAAGAGAATCTGACTCACCATCAGGAGGTGATGGAGATGAGGAGGTAGGGCTGGATGAAGCAGGCAAGTCGAGCCGTGACCTGGGGGACATTGTTTTGGCCCTGGTCCCTTCCTGTGGGCTTCTCTCCCTGACTCTCTGCTTGTCATCTGCCACAAAGTGAGCAGCTCTGCCCCACCACGTCCTTCACCAAAACGTTCTGCTCACTTCCAGTCTGCAGCAGACTGAACTTTCAAACCGTGGGCCACAATAAACCTGTCCTTCTTACAGGTGATCTGTCAGAGATTCGGGACTTCGATGGAAGCTGACTCTCAAGGTCAGGAACACAGAAAGTAACTGTTTTGTGTGAGTGTCTTCCAGGTCTGCGTTCTAGTTCTGAAAAGTGGTTGTACTGCGAGGAGCAGAGACAGGTGGGCTTTTGCCGGTCTTTCTTAGAAACACACACAGATGAACTGATTGTACATATTGACTCCTGTGGCAGGAGAAGCCCTAACTACTCAGCAAGTATGTGAATTAGGATTTGCTTGGAGAGACCCCATGCCTGCCTCAACTTGCTGACTCAGGCCCACTGTCAGAGGAGGAGAACTGAAACCCGCACTGAGGAGAGCTCTGGCTTCCGGTATCTGGTAAGGGACGTTTCCATGCAGAGCCAACTTAGGGACTTGATGCTATTACTCAGCAGCATGTTAGGACTTTAACAGCTCATCAGTCCTTCACTGTCCTAAGCTCATCAAGAGTCTGTCATGAGTCACCTATAGCAGGACAGGGAGAAGGCTAAATCTACAAATCTCATAAAAAAGGAAAAAAGATCCAAAATTGAGTAAATCCCCAGCTGCACGATGGAAATTTATACCAGTATAGATAACAGGGATCAACATCTACAACCTTATATTGTAAGGGGTTCAATTCGTACTGACAAGTCACATCGGATGGAATCAGATTTCTGTGTTAATCCAGGCTCTGTCATGGTACAGTACCATGAGATACAAAAATTTTTCATAACTGCCCTCCAAGATTATAAAACATGAAATTAAAAGTAAGCACTGTCCACGATTCATCCATCAGAATGAAAAACCTTGTCCTCTGTGAATGAAGAATGATTTAAGACAAAAATACAAAAGCCACAGCCAACCTGACGGATGTGCATAGTCAACTGGTGCTGGGTAGTGCAAATCTTTTCACACAGCGGGCAGTTGTAGGAAGACTTCTCTTCTTTCATTTCCTAAAAAGAGATTAAAATGGAGGATGAATTTTAAATCGCAGTGGATGGTGCCTTCTATTTCTGTAGTAAGCCTGTGTCTGAGGGCTGGCGCTAAGCAGCTGAGAGCACCCGGCCCGAGACTGAACAGGTACCCACCCGGGTGGTCGCCTCCCTGTCTGCACCCAGTTTCCTGTGTGGACATACTGTGCTCCGACACAGAATAATGAATATGCGCAAAGCGCTGCGACAGGGCCTGCTACAGAGGACAGAGTAAGTGCTCAATAAACAGGAGTGTTTCTACAATGCAGACAGACCACTTCGCAGTCAGTGGTGGTGAAAACAGAAGCATCAATTCCTTCCTTATTCCAGTAGGAATGGAATCAGCATCTCTCCAAGTCTGTCCCAGCTCCAGGCAGAACTTCCTGCTAGGTCTCAAGGTCCCTGGAAACATGTCACGGGTAATGAAGGTCCCGGAAGAAAAGCCTGCACTCCCCATGGCAGGAGCCCCCTGGGCCCTGCTTCGCACCCACGGAGCCTAGCTGAGCCCCGCTAGCATTGTGTAGCCAGCATCTGCTTCCCATGGCTGGGAAACAAGCTGCAAGAAGAGCTCGGAGAAGACAGTGCCCTGACTGATGACCTCCACACGAGGCAACAAACAACCAGCTCACTACCTGGCGCGGTGGCCTATTGCACGTTCCCTCGAAACAGACGGGCTACGCTCCCTTCAGGCAGTATTATCTTACCTTTTTAAAAAAAAGGCCAACTGCCTTTGCTAACCCTTTGTTACAGCTCCTCTCTCAGAATAATTCGTGGGGAGCTGCTAGGGCATACCTGTCCTTACCTGCACAGGCCCTAGACACCAACGGTCCCCGTCTCTGTTCCCAAAACTGAGTCCAGATTTGCACTCCTCTCCCAGGAATCTGGAGTTTAGAGACTGCCATCACTGCATTTCCAAAGGTCAGCAGTACTACCTGGGAAGCTCTGGGAAATACAATTCCGCCCCTTCCTTCCCTCTCTTCCCTTGCTGCCTTTGAGACAAAGCCTCAGTATATAGCTTGGGCTGGCCTCAAACTCGACCCTCCTGCCTCAGCCTCCCTAGAACTGGGGTTACAGGCATGTGCCACCACACCAGCCTTCTGAAATAGTTATTTCTAGACACAACTCTCAACACACTGATCAGAACCATTAGAGGGTGAGGTGAACCTCAGTTATGCCTCACAAGCTCTCCAGAAGATGCTGACATGTGCCCGGGATTGGGAACAAAGTTACTAAGGTAGGTGACCAGAGCACTACCACTGGCATCTCCAAGCCACGAGCAAGCAGTTGGGGGTGATGCTGGCACTAACTGAAGTGGGAAGCCAGGTAGCCTGGGTTGGGGTCGGGGATCTCTAGGGTCTGAGATACTCTGCCTGCCCCCAAAATGGAGGCTACGTGTCATGTCCTATCCCTGGACATCTTTCCACAGACCTCTGTCTGCACTCATTTGAGTAAGCTTCTGTTCTCGCAAATGACCCCCATCACTGAGCACATCCATGTCCTAAACTCTGAATGTACAGACACATCGGCTCTTCCCAGTAGCGGAGCCAGTATGACTACCGGAACAAGGAAACTGGAGTACGGATGGGTGAGCACCCTGTCCCAAACCGGGGGACGATTAGGGAGTAGGCAGAAAATTAAAACTCAGGCCAGCTGCTCCACAGGCCATGCCCTAAACCACGATGCTATAAAAAGTCTGACCGAAAAAGGGATTCGCCCCAGGCACAGAAAGGAAACACCCTGTGGTTGTTCATGAGAGATGATGAAAATAAAAGTCACCCCGAAGACTACAAATACAAATGGCGCCATAAACCAGACGGGTGAAGCGAACGCGCGGCGATGCCTGTCTGCAGCTGCCGCCGCGCTCACTGGTCCACACAGACCAGCGGGTCTCCTAGGTGAGGCGACTCTTCCACTTCTGTGGGGCGGGTCCGAGAGTGGGTATGCCAGCCACGGATTTTCTCTCTCTCAAAGTCTAAGGAAGCCGACTGCCCTGAGACATAAAAAAATTAAGAAAGCCCTGCTCTTGCTCAGTTGGCCGCACATTTCTAGTCCTTTCCGAGGTGTGATGGGGGACATTCGGGGCCACACCTTCCCAGTCCAGCATTACAGTCATTGGAATGGCAGCCAAGGACCACCCCTCCGGGAAAAATGCCACCATGAGCTACTAAAGAAGAGCACAAGCCATGATAATGGGCTATCTCATTGCTGGGCCAAAACCGAGGGCCAAGTTCAATCTGCTGGGCCTTTCTGTTCAGCCATCCAATTTGCAATACCACAGATTAAAATTTTTTTAAAAAAAGAATGACTCACTAATATTGTGCAAATATACATTAAAAAGCCAAGCCTTAGCTGGCACAATGGCTGATGCCTCATGCCTCAGGAGGCTGAGGCAGGAGGACTGCTTGAACTCACGGAGTTTGGGACCACTCTGTTGACGTAGTGAGTCCTCATCTCAGAGAAAGGGGCCAGCCTCGTGAAAAGACTGTACTTTTTCATAAGTCATCTTGTGTTCACCTTGAAGCAGACACAACACACACTGTACAGAGGCTCAGGAGCTGAGTGATATTGACTCTAGGGTTGATCATTAACCGCCAGCAGACATGAAGCTGGCAGTGGTGCTATGCAGACCACAGTATGGGGCCACGAAAATCCAAGGTGGTCTGGGAGAGTGAGGTCCATGGGACTCCGCTTTACTCATTTCTGAAAGCAACCCACTTAGGCACACTGCAGTGCTGGGAAAGGCCCACTAGAGAAGGCTGTGCCCTGCCACTGCGACCGAGCTGGTGCGAGGAGGACACTTCCTGAGCTGGAAGATAAAATTAGCAGCTAATGTGATAACTAACCATTCCATGATGAAACAATCTAGTGCCCTCGTGGGCCTCGCGCCGGGCTAATCTGTCCCGGAACTCGGCGCTCTTGCACAGAGGCCTTCACGCAGCCTGCCTCACTCCACCCGCCTGGCCAGGTCACAGGTGAGGGGAAGCTCCCTTCTTCCCACATCATCTCCCTGCGGGCTGGCTCCTAAATGAGGTACTGTGCTCAGCAGGCTCTTGCTGGCCCAGACTTCCTTTTCAAAACCAAAACCGGGACACCAGAAACCTCGAGGAGAAAGGAGGTGGATGACCCGTGGCCAGGCTGCACCTGCATGTTTGCTTCCGAGCTTGGCCCAGCAACTCCACTGGGCATGGAAGCCTGGGGGCGTCCTCTGTGGCCCTAACCGTCTCTGCACGGCGGGCAGGGACCCAGAGCCTGCACCTGGGCCAGCTCTGCCTGGGCTGGGGCAATGCTGTGCTATTTAAGGAACAGCTCCTGCCTTCACTTGGCTCACTCCTGCTTGGGCAGGGGGACATGACAGCATGACCTTGTCTGTCTTTTCACCCCACATGCTTGGCACCTGGCGTGGCAGCCAGCTGGAATGAGGAACAGGGTCTGCATTGTTAAATGGCTGAGCGATGGAGATGGATGGATAGATGGAGGGACGGAGGGACAGATGGACAGATGGAAGGACAGACACAAGAGAGTGGAAATAAACCTTTTCTTCCCAGAGCTAGTGCTGCTTCTTGACTCAGGCCACAGTCGTACAGGCTGAGTGTTTTCTCAGACATCGATAGGAAGAGAGGCACACGGAAGCAAGGGAAAAAAGAGAGAAAAGGATCAGCACTCCAACCCCGCAACATCACTAACTGCTGAGCCCTCGGTCTCCAGCAGGTGTGGAGACGTGCACAGGCTCCCACACTACTGGTGGGTCTTGGGAATGCTTTCCCGGAGAGCAAGCTCTGTCAGAAGCCTTGAGCCGGGGGTTTAGCTCAGCGGCACAAGAGCTGCCTGGCAAGTGCGAGGTCATGAGTTCAATCCCTGGTAGCAAAAAAGAAAAGAAAAGTCTTGAGTGAGGCTCTACGCCTGAGAATTCGCAGATATGCTCAGAGAATTTTGTATAAAGACAGTTATAGAAAGATTATTGGTGAAAAGCCAGGCGTAGTGGTGCACATCTGAATCTCTGCACTCTGGCAGAGGAGGCTGAGGCAGGAGGATTACAAGTTTGAGCCCAGCCTAGGCAACTTAGCAAGACTGTCTCTAAAAGAGAGACAGAGAGAGAGAGACAGAGACAGAGAGAGAGATAGAGAGAGAGAGAGAGAGAGAGGCAAAGGGGGAAAAAAGCAGCTGGTGATGCAGCTTGGTGCATCTGGGTTCAACCCCAGTACTGCCAGGTTATTAATAAAACGGAAAATTGATTCACAAAGGTCCAATAAATTTGCTTTCTGGTCCATCTGTGGTTCCTAGAAGACCACCTTCTCTCCCGAAGGTCAACACAATTACACATGCATTTGTCAATTTATCCTGTATGACTGCAGAGAAGGGCTCAGTGTTCTATGCCTCCTGCCTCCCTCCTCAGTCTACCCTACATGGGACAACGTGTTGTTACCACAACAACAGTTCTCCCAAGTGTCCCGTTTACCCATTCATTAGAACGCATGCTATTTCCCAGCGGAGGAGACATGGCCTTTTATAGGAGCACGCATCCCTCCCAATTCTTGTGCCCCGTTTACTTTTTCCCCACTTCTCCCGCTCCTATGCCCATTGAAAATTCAAGAGGACTAAACAGAATCTTAAGTGGAATTCTCTGGAGCCAAACTCTGTGTGTTTTCAAAAACGGAAAGGTCAGTAGCAGCCCCTGCACAAACAGGACTGACTTACTGTCGAATCTGAAGACATGAAAAATTAATTATTTTTTATAAACTGAGTTTTGAAAGTCCAATAAAGAAAGAAATCACATCACAGCAGAGTTATTAAGTCAAGTTCACTGCCTGGACCATCATGTGAATAAACCCTGTGTTTAAATCAAATCATGGGGCAAAGAACAAGCATAGTTCACCGACACTGACACCACAGCAAAGCAGGTTTCCTCCGCAAAGGGAAACTGACACGAGCGATGAAAGATCTGCTCCCGACGCGCGACTGCAGCCTCCCGACGGCTGCACAGGACGCACCCAAGCTCTGTGGGCGCTGAGGAGCTTTCCCACGTTCTCACAGGCCGACACACCGGATGCTCCCACCCCACCAGCGCACACACACTTACCTGGTTCCTTCTGCCAATCCGATTTGGTCCTGGAGGCTTTGAAGGGGACTTGATGCCCTGGGGGCTCCCGCCATTCTCGGCCACGTTCCCTACATTCATGACTGCTGACATCATGGTGTTGATGGAAGACAGGTCTGAGCCTTCCAAGCCAATGGGCGAACTTGACGTCATTGGGGCAGGCGTTTACACTTGTAAGAAGCCTCTGCTGTAGAACTGAAGACCAGAAATGACTGACGTGATCACGGTGACGTTCAGGTTTCCATCATAGCCAGGCACTGCTGGCCATAGTTAACCTAACTCTAAGATCAAAAATGCCCACGCACGCTTTCTAGTTGGAGCCTACACTCACGATGGTACCCAGTGACTTCTGCTTTCATATCATGAGGCCTTGGCTCACCAAGACGAACCCCCAGCCTTACTACTTTTTGGACTGCATGCCTCTGCTTTTCCTAATCTTTTCCCCCTTACACTAGGGGCTGAATTCAGAAGGGCCTTTGCACTCAGCTGTATCCCCATCTTGTTTTTATATTTTAAGACAGAGCTGTGAGTTCAGCTCCAGCTCGAGCTACAGAGTTTAAGACTAGCCTGAACCACACAGTGAGATCCTGTCTCCAAAAAACAAAACGAACAAACCAAACCAAACAAAAAAACCTTATCAAATGAAACAAAAGTTTAACAACAACAAAACAAGACCAAAAAACATACCTATTTTGAGATAAGGTCTATCTAAGTCGTCTAGGCTGGGCTTGGATTTGGGATTCTCTGGCCTCAGCCTCCTGGAGTGCTGGGGTTGCAGTGCGCACCATCACGCCCAGCTGCACTTCCTACTCTTCGGAGCAGATGTGGGAAAGGCAGGCAAACGAGGAGGGAGCCCTGACGGCCGTCATTTCCCCACACCCTCCTTCATCATCCATACTGATTTTCTGCTGCTTGGAGAGTCTAGGGCTAACAACCAGGTTTTATTTAACTCCACTGTTACAGTGATTTTAATAGGAGCTCCAAATTTGGTAAGAGATCAAAGAAGCCAACCTTATCAAAATTATAACCCAATTTCAAATCAGTATTAAAAAGAAAAAGCCCAGTTCTTTAAGAAATACCAGTTGTAACACACCTGTACCCCTGCAAATAGAGGGACCACCTTCTCTCCCCACTGCTAGTTACCTCCATTTTCTGCCCTAAGTGACAGACTTCAAAACTTCCCCCAGCTACAGCTATCATCCATGTGTAGTAGGAATGACTCTTTATTTTCTTCTTCTAGTATCACTCGTCACTGGAAAGGAAACAGAGAAAAGATTCAGTGAATATCCTTTTATTTAGTGAAGAAAAGCCTAAAATCATTTATTTGCCATGGTCTCAGCCCATTATATTCATGAAAATACAAGCAGAATAAGTGAGAGGCGATTTCAAAGTCCTTTTCTTCCCAAGTCTTATTCTGTATTGTTTCCCATCCCTAAGGTCCCCTACACTGCTGCCACCTTCATTCCTGATAGGAAGGTTTTACTACACTCTTTTTTCTGAAGCTCATATCTATATACAGATGTGAGAAAGGTATATACAGAATTTTCTTTTATCCCACACCCCAGTTTCTCACAAGGACTCTCGGAGCCCCCCTGACCTACCTCATGCCTCTACTTAAACTGACCAAAGACAAAAAGATATGGAATTCACTGAAGGGTCAGAGTCTAGACACTCTGAGTCAGACCTAAAAAAACCCCTGGTAACACAGAAAAAAGGACCAAAGGGAGAATTATGGTCCTAGCTTTATCAAACTTTATCTCAGGTCATATGCATTTCTTACAAATAAAGAAAGATTTTCCATAGCTGAATTCCTATAGTAGTAATATCTTAATTTTCTGTTATCCCACAGCAAGCATCAATACATTTCAGAAGTCTCCCCTCCTTGTCTCAGCTGTAAAGAGTGTGCTTAAAAACAATATGAGAACAACACAGTGTCATGCAGTTTCTCCACCAACTTTAGGGGAATATGATAAACACCCACCTGGCCCTGCCAGCTACATATGTACAGTCTTCAGCAACAGAATAGAAAGGCTGGGGATACAACTTTATTCAGTGCTGCCCCACCAGCTAAGTCTCAAACTAAAATCCTATTCCAAGTGTTAAAGGGGAAGAAAAGTGGATACAAATGACCATGTTAAAACAAATAAATAATAATAATAAAAGGTCAGAGGAAATCTTGGGAACAAAAATTTCTTTGTCAAGAGACAAAATGTGCCTTACTTGTTGCTATGGCTTGAATGTGTCCCTCAGAAGTTCATGTGTTGTAAACTTAATCCCCAGATTCCTAGTTAATGGTATCTGGAAGGCAACCTTTGGGAGTAATCAGGATTAGATGAGTTCAAACTGGGCCTGGTGGTGCATGTCTGTAATCCCAGCACTCAGGAGGCAGGGGCAGGAGGAACCTAGGTTGCACAGTGAGTTTATCGCCAGCCTGAACTACACAGCAAGACCCTGTCTCAAAACAAAACCAAATCCCCCAAACAAACACAGGATCGGATGAGTTCCTGAGAGCAGGGCTCCCCTGGTAACATTAGTGGCTCTGAAGCTGAGGTGGTAAACTACGGCCTGTGTGCCGCAGGGGGCTTTCTGTATCACTGGAAGCTCTCCAAGGTTCCCCATCACTGCCCTGAGGAAGAGGAGGAGATGCCCGAGCTAGCATCTTGCTCTGTCTTGCCCTGTGATGCCTCCACCTTGTGATAATACAAGATGACCTCATCAGATGCTGAGCAGATGGGGACACCATGTTCCTGGACTTTCTAGACTCCAGAACCAGGAGACAAATTTTTACTCTTCTAAATCACTCAGTCTCATGTATTCTGCATAGTAACAGAAAGTGTACTGAGACACCTGTTAAAGAGTTTTCTAAACAGTAGGAAAAAGGCATAATTGCATACAATGTAAGACACCCAGGTGGGCCTGTTGGCTCAAGGCTTTAATCCTAGCCGTCTGCGAGGCTGAGGTAGAAGACCACAAGTTTGAGCCCAGCACAGGCAACCTACCAGCTTAGCGAGACCCACTCTCAAAATAAAAAATGGGCTGGAGATATAGATCAATGTAAAGATCCTGGCTTTATTCCCCAGTACTGAGGCGGGAGATTAGGGCATGGCAAACTGGTTAGAGGTAGGCATGGCCTAACAACTACAAAGTTTCAGGACACATGCGCAGAACAGTTTCCAAAGCCTTGTGCATGGAATCAAGCAGGAACTGTTCTCTCAAGTGCAGAACACCAAAGATGGCGGCCATGGAGCTCTTGCCCAGTGTGCTCTCTTTTTCACAGTGATCCTCCCTCTGCAGAGTGTACTTCTTTTCCTACTTAATTGGCCCACATTTATTCTGCAGGGCAGCAGGTTTCTTTTCTTTTCCTACCTTTTATAAATGTTAAAAACCTTGCTTGCTACAGGGCTGGGGATTTAGCTCAGCAGCCTAAGCCCCTGCCTAGCAAGCGTGAGGTTGTGAGTTCAATCCCTGGTGCTAAAAAAAAAAACAAACCTTGCTACCTTTTGTGCTTGTTTTATCCTTGCTTTGTTCAGGATAAGAAGAACCTAGAAAATATTGCTAGAAGGAGACCCCAGAACCCAGGAACAGCAACACGCACACATACACTCAAAGAAACAAACAAAACCCTCCTGATCCAGTCTTATCTCCCACATCTTTCCCCATGTAGGAAAGCCTCAACCAAAACAAAAGGAAAAAAACCTAAGTCACGGTCTTTCCACACAGTTTCCCCATGTTGGCAGACCATTTTATAACTGGGCTTCATTCTTCCTGTTTTTAACTGCCCTATTTATTTGGGTGATTTTTCTCTAGGAAAAAAATGTGCAGACACAAGTGGATACATACACGCATGCACACACACTGCTTTCCTTCATAGATTGCAACAAGTGTCCTCAGTTCCCTAGAATGTCTGACCAACTGGCATGCACTTACATACTTGGCTCCAACATGGATAACCTTGAGCACTGAGTTCACCTCATCCTTTTAACTCTCTCTCTCTCTCATGAGACACAGGTATTGACTGATATGTATCTACATGTAGATTCATGTGTGTGCTGCTATATGTGCTAGGACAGTGCTCTGGGCAGGAGAAAGAGGAGAGAAGGGGTCCTTGAGGTGTTGCTCTCTGTGAAGCAAACCATGGCCAGCCTGAGAGTTCTCCCTGCCACTACTGGCTCAACAGATCAAGAAGGACAAGCAAACCACAATTTTAACTTTCACCTGACTTTGTGCCAAGTCTGAGGAGGACCTGGAAAGGCGGGAGGACAATTCTGGGGGGAGGAGGAGGGAGAGAGAGAGAAAGAGAAGATTTGACATCCACCATTACCATGACTCAAAGGAAGTTCGCAAAGCTCAACTGACCTGTTTTCCTTGTCACGCTGCCCTCCTTACTGAGACCTTGACACTGGCTGGGCCCAAATGCAGGCAGAATCACAACTCAAAGGCACTGCTTCTGGAGCACAGAGTCGCGGGAACCTGTGAAAATGAGAAAAGATGCTGTTAGAGGGGCTGAGACCAAAGATGATCCTGCCTCTGCACAATATCCTCTAATAACACCGCCAGGGGTCACAGACGAGGACAGGAGCCATGCCCTGGCTGCGGTTACTTCAGGCTGCCATTGGAAGCCACCCAGAGTGGAGCCATCGGCACCCAGCAGACAGGCGGGAGCTCAGTGACCAGTGCTGAAGGGACGGCAGACAGGACCCTGGCTCTGGGAGCTGGCTTCAGGTGAAGCTTCGGCCAACTGAACAGCATAGCATACTGATGGGGGATAACGACGCTCCTGCAGTTTACAGGGAAGAGAAAACACGGCACTCAGGGCATCAGAATCGGTAAAGCTGCGCAGGGTTCTGCACGCCTGTAACCCCAGCACTCAGGAGGCTGAGGCAGGTGGATCTTAAGTTCCAGGCCAACCTGGGCTATACAGTGAGACCTGGTCTCAAAAAAAAAAAAAAAAAAAAAAGAGGGCGGCAGGGCATATAGCTCAGTGGCACAGCCCCTGCCTGGCAAGCACCAAGGTCATGAGTGCAGGTACCAAAACAAACAAACAAACACCTAAAACAAAGAAAAGAAACCATGGGTGGGGTTGGGGGGGATAAGAGAGCTAAAGAAAATAGGAAATACACAACTAACAGTGCCTGAAAGTAGGGATTATCACTGTTTTCCTGAAGGGGAAGTGTCTGTAACACGTCAAACTAGACCCAACATGCACTTTATCCTTTCTGGGGAAGGATGCGGAGTGTCTCTCACTACACACGCCCTTCAGGAGTTGGACCAAATTGGCTCTGGGTTGCCAAGAGCTCTCAGAGCCCTGAGCTAACTTCCGAGATGGAAGGCAGCTTTGCCAAAGCTATGGCATCGGTGTGCCCATCTCTGCCTCTGGACACTGCACTGCGTCCGAAGCCAGGCCAGGGAGCAAAGAACTGGGGGAGGTTCGGGAGCAGAGAAGGCGCCGGCAGCGTGCTCCATGGGAGAGCATTTGCCCAGCATGCACGAGCCCTGGGTTCCATCCAGCGCTGAAAGGAAAAAAAGGGAAGGAGGAAAACGCCCATGTGGATGGCAATTGCTGGGAAACAACTGCTTGCCACGTTTTCTCACTTTTATCCACTTTCGGGGTGTCTGGAGATGAGCTGCCCAGGCGTGTCATCACTCTCATCCCAACTCTTCTGCAGCTTGCGCGGCCTGGGCAGCCGACCCTGAGCTCTTGTCAGGAGCGGCTCCTGGATGTGCCCAGAAGTTTGCCTCTCTTGATGCTGCACTGCTTTGACACCTCACTTTTAATTTGTGCTGTTCTCTTTTGAAAAGTTCTTTTGATTTTAACGTATCTGGGTGTGACAGTGTACCCCTGTAATCCCAGCACTCGGAGAGGCTGAAGCGGGAGGGTCAAAAGTTTGAGCTCAACTGAGACATCTTAATGATTAGCAAGACCCTGTCTCAAAACTTAACATTAAAAAAGGGTTAAGGATAAAGCTCAGGGCAAAAGGCCTGCCCTGAGTTCAATCTCCAGCAGGGAAAAAACAGAAAAAAAGGGCGAGAAACAAAACAAACAAGGAGAGCAACTCCCAGGGATGTCTCTGCACGTCCCTGAAGACCCTAAAGCCCAGGGGCACTCTGCTCCCTCCCCGGTAGTGCCCAGTGTCTCCTTGAGAAGCTGATGAAAATCCTGTGTCCCCCACCCAAATGCACACACTCTATAGGTGAACTCTTCCTCAGTACCAGGCAGGTCAGGGGCCCCAGAAACCCACCCAAGCGGAGGCAGCAGGGTGAGAGTCCTTGTCTTACCTGATATATGACCCATCTGCTTTTAAACTATTTATCAAGTCAACTTTGTTAAAATTCCCACACAGTCTTCAGAAATGCACAAATTTAAAACATCCTCCCAGATCATCCCCACCTATTTCAACTTGCAGAAAACTAATGAGAAACTAAACACTTAAAAAAAAAAAGACTGTCCTTCTGCTTTTATTCATTTTTAAATTAATGGGAGGATAAAGGTACAGCACAGTGATAAAAGCCCTGTCTAGTGAGGCCCTGGGTTCAATTCCTAGCACTTCAAACAACATATCCACATATATGGTAAATTTTATTATTAAGAAAGAAGAAAATCTTGGCAAGGCTATGGTGACATCAACCTGTAGTCCCAACACTCAGGAGGCTGAGGCAGGAGGGTCACAAGTATGAGGCTGAGCTACATAGTGAGTTCAAGGCTAGCCTGATTATATACTGAGATTCTGTTTAAAAAAAAAAAAAAGTCCAAAAAGGTGTAACCCATACTTTCCACCCCCCTGAAACTACTGTATTAAGATCTTCCAAAGGTAAAATGAACCATAGTTCTACACATAATTTTAAAAGCAAACAATAAAGCAAAACCCACGGTTTGGAGTTAAGAGACAAATGTCTGGAACTGAAGTTTTCCAGAAGATGACTAAAACTCTCATTAAAATTTAGACCTGTCTCCTCCTCTCATTTAAGATGCAATACTCAAAAAAAAAAAAAAAGTACACCAGTAACTTCCTCAAAAACAGAACCAAGGGGGAAAGGTTCTATATTACAGCGAAAAGGCCGAGCTGTGACACTTGACTTTGAAACCCCATCCTCTGATCTTGGACAGAAATGATTTGAATATTGAGAATGTCTTCTGATTAAGCTCAGTAACAGGGGTCACTACCCTATCTGCTTTTAGGTTCCATGAGGCCCAGGAGACTCACAGAACTTGGAGAGTGGAAAAGTACAGGACAGTTTTTACAAGAAACTTTGAGATACCCCTTACCTCAATTACCAATGCCTCAGGACAAAAAAAGAAAAAAAAAAAAAAGACTGTTTACACTCCCATAGGTCAAACAGGACAAAGACAGACTGAGAGTTGGGGGAGGGTCCAGGATGCTGAATTTCTGGATTTTCATTTCCACAGGCCTTACAGAAAACCTGGCAGTATGCTAGAATGTTCCGGGGAGGGCAGAGGTCCCCTTGGGAGGAGGATGGGCAGAGGAAGGCTGGCCCGACTCCCAGCCCCCAGCCCCCAGGAGATAAGGGACAATGCTTTGTAAAGCCAGACAGAGGAAGATTAAGGAGCCTGTCTCCAGGTCCAGTGAGATAGCACTGAAGAGATGAAAGATAAAGGAGAAGATGCTTTAGGAGCAAAGGGCAGCATCCCACTTCTTAAAAATTCCAGGGTTTTTGAAGTAAAATCTGGTCTGTCCTCAGGCCCCCGAGAAATAAGGGGTAAGTTGAGATGCCTAGGACGGTGGCAGAGGCCTGGACTCAGAGGTGCTGCACCCTCACCGTGTCCACAAAGGAGCACAGCAGAGCAGCACGGCCCCTGGAGGGCCAGGGACTCGGATGCTAAGAGGGCTGGGCCGCACGGGAGCCTGACAAGCAGCAGCTAGGTTTCTTGAAGGATAGGCCAGGCAGGGGGACAGAACCCGATCAGACTAGTTGTGCTGCACTGGCCCAGCCTGCTTTCCTCCCGCCTGCAAAGCCCAGGGCAAAACTGCCTTTTCTGACTAGGATGGCCTCACATGTGCACTGAAGGCTGAGACAGCTGCGATGATGGCTCCGAGTTCCAGGAAGTTGATGTGTTTCTTGGCTTAGGGTGTGGGCTGCGCCTTGGACAGGGCGGCAACCCGTGAAAGTCACCCATCCCACCCTGCCTGCGGGTGGCACGGGTGGGGAAAATGGAGCCTCAAGCATCACGCAGCACCTCAGCATCCAAGCAGACCCTGCACGAGTGGACACCACAGCTGCTCCAGCTGTGCTGGAGCCCCCTGTGGGGAAGACAGGCTGCTAAGAAAGATGTGGGGTGCACCCCTGCGCACAGGCCGCATCCGAAAGGGTCTTCCCACTCTGGCCAAAGCTCATCTCTGGCTCTGTCAGCCGCCAGTTCTTGAGGATACCTCTGTGCTCAGTTCCTTCCCCCAGACGACATCCTGCACGACCATTCTGCACATGATGCCCGATTCCTGCTGACCCAGGGCTCCGGGTTTCGAACCCCAGGACGCAGCTATCTCTCAGTCTGCCACCAAACCAAGCTTGAGCCCTGGGTACTGTGCACAGTATACTGTCTTACTTAATCTTCATAACAGCAATGCTCAAGATCAGGCTCACGCACAGATAAGAAAACTAGGGCTTAGGTCTCTGAAGTCCCACAGCGTTGAGCGGGAGAGTGAAGCGGACCCTGTTTCTGAACTCGACTTCCTCTTAGACAGAACGTGTGGCTGTGGCACAGGGCTGAAACGCAGATACATTCCCTTAGTCACATTCTCTGCCTTCTTACAGTCCGGTTCTGAGTCACCTCTGCCCTGCCAGATGCTCAGTGCTAGGTCTTCCATTCCCGCCAATTTCTGGACAGGAAAAAAAGACCTCCCCCTGCCCACCTTGTCCCCCTAGTAAGAGGCTGGCCTGGGCTTCGCCTCTGCAGAAAAAATTCACTGCGGCAGGCAAGGATTTGGAAATACTCCGTTTGCTGTGCAGGGGGACAGGGGCTGTCACAGTCTACACCCTCGAGTTCTAGAAGCAGCCAGGCCAGGGTGGCTTGAAGGAAGCCCCGAGGCTCGGCTTGAATCCCGAATGATGCAACTGATCCACCAGCGTGACACAGGCACCCAGGTCACCTCTGCTTCCGTGGAAATCATGCACAGACTGAGCAAGAGGGGCCCACGCTTTGGGTCCTGGGGTGTGTACATGGGGGGGTGTTCAAAGAAGTGGAGGACAGGAGGCGGAGGGCAAGTGGCTACAATGCACAGGTGACAAACCAGGCAGATGGGATGCACAGGAAAACTACTGAAATGGTTGTATCTGCTCAGTAAGACGTTAACTACAGCAGACCTACAAGTCACCCTACAGAGCACAGGTCCTCCTCAGTGCACCCTGGGGGTCTGTGCCCAAAAGCCTACTGTAAGCTGAAAATGCACTGAATGCCCAGGACCTAGTGAACCACCAAGCCTGCAGCAGAGGCAGCAGAGTAAGCCTAACATTCTGAGAGGATGGGACTGAATGTCCAAATCCGCAGCTTCTAGGATGGTTTCTACTGAGTGCATATCACTTTCATACCACCAAACAGTCAAATAATTGTATAAGTCAAATGCTCTAAGTCTGGAAGCATCTGTAGCAATGTCACAGTCCTTCGCAGGAAAGGCAACTTCTCAGGCCCCACCCCACACCAATACAGTCAAAGTTCCTCTGGGGGCAGGGCCAGCTGTCTGGTCTTTGGGGCCTTCCTGGGGATCCTACCTGGCCTAGAACCAGCCCATGAAGAAAGGTAACAGAAAACCAAGGACATCCTGGAAAGCCTTCCTCAGAAGCCCCTGGTCTATCACATCGTTGAGCAAACACCAAGGCACTGGAGCAGTGCTCCAGACCCTAACTCTAACTCTGGCTTTACTTACCACAATGCAGGTAAGTTAATAAAGAGGAGACAAGGAAAGGGCTTCGGTGTGAGTGGTCAGACCTCTGGCCTGGTCCTTCCTTCACATAGCTGTGGATTTTAAATGCTTCAAGCCTGTGCTCTTCCCTGCAAAGCCCCCTGGAGGGTAACGGAATGGCCCTGGAGCTTGAGCCCTTTCACCAGGATCTCAGAGCGTGAGAAGAGAAAAGGGTGGTGGGGGGCGACTCCCAGGAAGCCAGCTCTAGGCTTCCTCCTACGGCCTTAAGAACAGCTCAGCATCTCCTGCAGTGTTGCTGCACGAGGCCTGGGAGGAAGGAGGAACCAGCAGAGGTTACTCCCGCTCTCTGGGCTGGAGGCTCCACGGTCAGATGAGATTCCAGGTTCCCTAGTGGTCTTTTTTGAGACACAGTCTTGTTACGTAGTTTAGGCTGGCCTTGAACTCACTATGTAGCTCAGCCTGGCCTCAAACTCCAGTGATCCTCCTGCCTCAGCCTCCTCAGTGCTGGGATTATAGGCGTGCACCACCAGGCCCAACTGCTCCAGAGGTCTTAACCCAGAGGATTTTTACCAGGAATAACACAAATGGCAGATACTTTTCAAGAGGAGTGTCCATAAACCAGGTGTGGTGGCGTGGGTCATCCTAGGACTTGGAGGCTGAGGCAAGAAGATCTGGGGGAGTTCAAGGCCAGCCTGAACCTATTACATAGGGAGACCTTACCTCAACAAACAAACAAAACATTTAGTAAAAGCAGTGTCCATGATCCTTAGGCAAAGGAACACTTTTTCCAAAAAAAAAAAAATTACGTGAATGTTTTAACTGTTACATTAAATTCAACTTCAGCAGAGGAGCAAGGTGGGGTTAGGGGTTAGCGATGTAGCAAAGTGGCAGAGTACCTGCTTAGCATAAGCAAGCCCCTGGTTTCCATCCCCAGGACCACGAAAATAAAATGAAATAAAATATGAACTCCTGGAGGAGCGGAAGGGTTTCCTGGTGCTTGCTGGCCAGCCATTCCTGTCCTGCGCTTCACAGGGGGCACTCGGCTTTGTGGAAGGAAACGGGCCGAGGCCTGATCGCAAGCCATTCTGCTGGTATTGGATGGTGGGGCAGCCCCTCTCTGGGGAGCACATCTTACTGACGGCTCTAGCTACTGCCAGATTGGAGAGGCCAAGATGCAGCTGCCACCTGGCAGCCATTTGTCACATAGTGCCCTGCTCCCCTGGAAGGGGGACATAGGCAGCCCTTGGCACCCAGCTGTGGGAAGAGCGAGTCCCTGGCCCTCGCCCCAGGCAGGCCAGACTTTTCTAAACACTGTTTTTCTGCTTGGCCACCAGGACCTGGTATTTCATCACTTTCTTGCCTCACTTAGCAGAAACCTGCATCACTGTGGACTGTGCTCCGGGCAGTGGGTGGAGTGGGGGGCAGGGGAAGGGGTGAATGGACAAGGTGGTCTTTTTCTGAATGAGGAGGAACCCTTGCTGGACAGAAGAGGCAGAGAGAGACAGGGCGCCCTCATCTACCAGGACAAGGTCTCCTGGGCTAGGGCAGGGGTTAGGTTTAGCAGCCTCTGCCCCACTCCACCTTAAGATTTGCTCAGCTGGCTTATCAGCTAGGTGCAGATTCAGGGAAACAGTAGAGAGGAGGCTCCACAATACACCTGGGCTGAGAAATTTAAAAATGGGAAATGGTATCGTTATAAGTAACAGCAAACAGGGTTTAAGTCTAAGTCTAACAGAAGCCTGCCGTCTATCCAATCATGTTTCTTCTGGAGCATAACTAGGCTGCATTAACTATGGAATGCAGACTCTTGTGCCAGAGAAGCGTTAGGCACTTCGCATATATTTAATCCTTCTACAATTCCTGTAAGACAATCATTGGGTTATCTGCTAGCTACTACACAGTTCTGAAGGGGCAAGCAAGGCGAGCTCTGGCCTGGGGTTTATCATGTACCTTCTGCTGCACTGCAAGCAAGATCAGTGAAAACCATCCAGAGAAGGGCAATGAACAAGCTCGAGGACTGGGAAAGCAAGTCAAGGGAAAACCAGAAATGGCTGAAGGGACTGGAGATGCTCAGCCTATTAAGAGAAAGGACTGGAGACCCAGGAGACCTGGCCACGGATGCTGCAAGACTACAAAGAGTGGCACACGCACCCCACAGGTCCACCGGGCCAGCAATGAGGCCCAGTCAGTGAACACGCTTGCTGCCCGCCTGGGTGTACTCAAGCAGAGTGTGGGTATTCACTAGCTATGGATGCTATGCAAAAAGAACAACAAAAATCTCAGTCTTGCAGCAGGAGCAGACCAAGTTAGCAGGTTCTGGACCTGTAAGAGGATGATCCCCGTCTCACAGTTCTGCCAGGTTCAGAAGCACACACAGGGAGAGCAAACCACGGAAAGGTAAGCTGGAGTTCATGGTGCGGCCTCTTCCATCTTGACCTGGAAGCTCGGTTTGCCACTACTGCAGCCCCGTAAGTTTCAGCTTCAGTTCTCCTACCTGGGAAGAGACGCCGATTTACTAAAACACTTGGCAAACAATCAGGCATCTTCTAGTCTGAGCTTTCACATTATGCTATTCCCTAGCAACGTTCCAGGTCGAGTTTTCCCATCTCCTCAATTTGCCCACCAGCTTCCCCTGCTGGATTGACCCAGCTCTGAGGGCAGGAGCTCTCAGAGTTTATGATCTGTGTTAAAAAAAAAAAAATTCCCATCCCAGCCCACAAGTTGGATAATTAAAAATAAATATAAGTTGGCTTATCACAAATGCAATCCCACTGACAGTAATGAGCAGAACAGCTGTTGACAATCGCTGTTCTGCATGGCGAGCAGGAAATAAAACCCCTCTGGCTTCAGTGGCTGCTGAAACAAATCCTGGCCACATTTCTCTAATTGAGGAAGTACACACTACTGGTTCCTGTGAGCAAGAAGGCCCTTTCTGCCCTATATTCCCCAACACACTGCAACACCTGAATCTTACGCTGCCGACCTCAGCCTCCCAGGCCGCAGGACTGTGGTCACTGGATGGTCCAGACGCTTCTCCCGAGTGGGGCTACAGTGTCTTTGACCACATTTACTGCTTCTGGGAAGAAGCTGGGGTAAAGTTCAGTAGCAGTTTGCAGTTTTGGGCAACATCCTGCAGCTCCTTCACTGGCCCCTCGAGGTCATGGGCTGGCCTTTCTGACTTGCTGGGGAAAGGATGCAGCGGAAGCAGGAATCTATGCCTCCATCCCCCCAGCTCTGTGCATGCTAAGCAACCCCAGGGCAGGTGGCTAACCTCCCCACAGGTGGGGCTGCACATTCCCAGAACTCAGGGCCCTTGCAGGATGACGCTCGCTAGAAAACCAATCTGACTTTGTCTGAATTGTTCTTCTCCTGACAGCTTTGAGAGGGCAGGGCCAGGGAGTTTGCATCTTTCCTCGCCCACTGGAAAAGTGGTCAGCTGTGGTTAAAATTTCACAGCGGGTAATCAGACATTACGAACTGTCAGCTGAGAATGACTGTGCTGGGGAACTGCCTGGCAGCCCCAGCTCCCAGGAGCGCGATGCGCTGCCCGCTATGCATGGACCGGTGACCTTTCCACCCCCACCGCCCCAATTCTGCCTCTAAGAGAGTACTCACCACTGCATCTTTGAAGGCAAACAAATGCTCAGATGTAAGTGGCTGGTAAGAGTGCACTGCAAGTCAAGCAACCACAACACTAGCAAGCAAATGGTCTACTAGCAACCAAGGGCAATGACGGGGCAGGATGGCAGCCTGCTGGGGGCACCAACTGTAGGGAGCAGCAGGGGCACAGGCTCTGGCTGGGGAGGTGACTTAACACAACTGCACTCCCGAAGGGTTCTAATCACACTGCTGCTCCATTGACACAAAGGGCCCAGGTCCAGCTCCGGGTCCCTCAAGCACACTGGTTCCAGTTGCCTGGAGTGAGTTCCCACCGGGTGCTCAACTTGTCCTGCTTTTCAGAGTTCAACTCACAAGCATAAAACCGAGTCATCCCTTGTACACCCCCTTTAATTTAGTCGAATGCATGTGATAAAGGCCCTCTCCTGTTGTTCAAAAGAACATCCTTACTCTTTCCTTTTATCTTCCCTTAACAGTTTGCTATCCTGTGATAGGAGGGGCCCAACCTCCAACAGTCCACACTTTTATCTCCTGCTGACCAGCAGGCTGAGGGCTGGACTTCCTGCAGCTCGCCTGAAGGGGCTGTTGGGCTTGTTTTCAAACACAGGCCTCCAGAGCTGCGGCTGGAGCCTGAGCAACACCTACCCAGCATCCACACTTCAGCTCTGACTTTAACAGCTCACAGAGCAAAGGGCCAGTACTCGGTGAGAAGGAAGGGGGCCTGAGGTGTTTCCAGAAGGGCTCACTTTCTGGGCTCACTCACGCACTTGCTTTCTCTCTGCAGTAAACACAAGAGCTATCTTCCAGAAACCCCAGATGTCAGTTACAGTAGCTCAAGCATAAACACAGTTTATTCTACCATTCTTAAAGTACCTCAGGAGCACAGAATATTGTTCTTTAACCACTGGAGCCCACGGCAGTAGAACTGAACATGCAAACAGCCTGGAATACCCTGGACTCTGTGG
The DNA here is from genome assembly GCA_004365215.1 of Cuniculus paca. Classification (NCBI taxonomy): domain Eukaryota; kingdom Metazoa; phylum Chordata; class Mammalia; order Rodentia; family Cuniculidae; genus Cuniculus; species Cuniculus paca. Next base: position 5,677 of record RJWT010002383.1, on the reverse strand, counting down.
GATGGGGACAGAATGTAACCTTTGATGTCCCTCCCAGCCCTAACACTGTACCTGAGACTCAACTGTCAGGGTGTCAGGGTGTTTTGAGGTCCAGTCTCAAAAGTGCTTGCATCTGTCTAGCATTAGGAGCTTTCCTGCAACTACCCAGGACTCAGATAGCAGCAAAACTCACTCTCTTCCTTTCTTTGCCTTCCTTTTCTTCACACTGGGGAACAAACTCAGGGGTGCTCTAGCCCTGAGCTGTATCGCAGCCTTTTTCATTTTGAGATGGACTGCTTGTCCGAGTCAGCCTGGAACTTGCAATCCTCCAGTCCCGAACTCCTGAGGAGTCAGGATTCTAGGCCCATGAGTCAGGGCAGCTGTGAGCAGTGGCAACTCACCCTTCTGAGAGCAGAGGCCCGGACTGCCTGCAGCCCTCCCACACGAGGCAGGCGTTCCGTTCTCTTGGCATCACAGCAGCGTACATGAGGTTAATGGGTTCCGAGGATGATAAAATCAGGTGTTTACAACAGTCCCCCCGACACAGCTCTTTCTAGGGGTGTAAAGATTATTTCCAAAATCAATTAGGAGAAGCTTCCTCACCCAAACACTCCTTAACCCTTCACCTTCTCACAGGTAGAGGAAAGGTGATGGGCGCAGCAGTCAGCGCGGGTGGGTGGCAGGAGGCCAGGCTGTGGAGACACAGTGTGGACGCGTGGCAGCCAGGTTATTTACAGGCTGAGTTTCCAACATCCCTTACTACGCCAGTGCTGCGCAATAGGCAGTTAGCATTCTTTTAATCAGGCCAGGTAACAGAGGAGGGCAGATGGGAAGCCCCCAGAGGGGCCGTGCCCTCTCAGACCCAGCTGGGGACTCTGCCTGCGGCCTGGCCTCCCTTCCACAGGCACAGGACCAGCCGTCAGCAGCCATGGGACAGCAGAAGCCAGCTAACCGGTTCAGCCCCGCCAGCCAAACGGCAGGCACCGTTCAGTACCCTCAATTTCCTCCCAGCCATGAAGTCAGGAACAACCTGTACAGACAAAGAAAATAGAAAACTTGCGAAACAACGGCATCCACAGTGCTTGCTGAATACGCCTGAGGAAACTTTTTCAAAGCCCTTGAAGATGCTTCCTTATGATTCTGGAGAGAAAATACAGTCTGCTAGATCCAGGGGCATGCTCGCACTTACTCAGCCTCAGGCTCTGCTGGCCTCACAAGCACAACTCAGAAGTCCAAACGCAATTCAAGAAAATGAGGTCGGGTACTTAACTGAGTCAAAATGGTAAGTCACACATCTCCATAAAGTACATTATAAACCAGTGACATCCCGATGCGTTCCTCCTGATCTGGAAACAGAATTTTCCGAAGGAAAGAAACAAAAAACAACAAAAGTCTAACAGATTATACAACTGGCTGTCTGGCCACAATGAAAAATGCTATTTGTGGGAAAGACAGGGATTTAAAAAAGAAAACTCACAGACAAGCATGGTGGGGTGAGCCTATAGTTCTAGGACTTGGGAGGCTGAGGCAAGAGGGTCACTGCGAATTTGATGTCAGCCTGGGCTACATAGTGAGTTCAAGGCCAGCCTGAACTGTATAGTGACATCCTGTCTTTAAAAAAAAAAAAAAAAAAAGTTTCTTCTGAGGTAAACAAAGACAAAAAAGAAACATCTCACTATCTCTTTACTGCTTGTAGTTAACCCTTAATTCCATAATTCCATAAGAATAAGCCTTTTTAAAATATGCCTCACAAGAAATCTTTTTCGAGACCGGGTCTTATATGTAGTTCAGGCTGGCCTTGAACTCACTATGCAGCCCTGGCTGGCCTCGTGGTGATCCTGCCTCAGCCTCCTGAGAGCTGGGATTACAGGCACGCACCGCCATACCTGGCAAGAAACCATTAATTGTGGCAATGCATTTTTAATGGAATGAGAGTTTGGAGGGTGGATATGCAAAGTAATTCTAGTTCCACCTGTGTCATGTGAACATTCTGAAAGTGCTAAGCTACTAGTTCTCATCACATATTCCATTTGACCCGAACTTACAGCCAAGTATTATTATTCACAATCACAGTGTCAGGGAAACGTTCCTTTCATTTTTTAAGACTGTAATAAGAAAACAAAGGGAAGCATTAATGCTATCAACGCTGCCAGGCTTTAAAACTTCCAGGTCTTTGTGCTCATCTGTGATGCGTGGCTTCGGCCGCTGAGCACGAGTTTTACCTCAGGTGGGTGGGGTCTTTCCCATGGCTCCACTTGGAGTTCTGGCTCATTCTTGCTTCTTTTGGAGTATGTCCAATCCAAAGCCTAAGAGAGCCCAAAAAAGTGTCCCTTCTCTACAAGGTACTAAAACTAGTTGCTTAAAGTGTCCTCAACTGTTTCGGTGCCTGAGACGGAGAAAGAGATCCGGCATCGGTGTGGAAATTAAGATACGAGGCTGGTCATCCTTGGGCATTGAGTCCACTGAGATTCCAGGTATCAGAGCCACCAAGAGGGGGTGGCTTGAAGCCAGGGGCTCCCAGGCTGGGGAGCCAGGAGACACAAAGAGAAATTCCAATCCAGGAGCAGGCGTGTGAGCCAAACACTTTAGAGCTCCAGGGCTCTCTAGAGGTAAGGGGCACTGATGTCAGCAGTGGGGCAAAGGCAAACCTGAGCTCGCAGCCAGAAGCTGGCATGGTGTGGAGAAAGCCTGAGTTTCTAGATGTCTCCATCGTCACCCTTTTCTGGTGAGACAAGAAAAATTAGACCATTTGTTGTGCTTCTCAAAATGCTGAACAGCTTCAACAACAACTTCTTCTTCTTCTTAAAAAGGCCCCCTTTCCAGTGAGATGAGAGAGTGGATGGCTGAGACTATTTCTACATGCCCTCACTTGGCAGAGGAAAGCACAGCAACCCCGCATCTGACTGCAAAGGTCCTGCTCTCGGCCCCCCGGGAGCCCGGAGCACAGCAGTGCACTGGGAAGGCCGGGAGGGGGGAGTGGGGGACATGGCAGAGATGGGGCTGGCAGAACAACTCGAGGTCAAGGTTCCATCCGCCAGGGATGAACTTTATCCTGCCACCGTGGAAACTCACTAACGCCCCCAACCCCAGCCTGGGATCAAATAATTATATCCAGATTTTTAAGAGCTTTTGCCAGCAGTTTTAAAAATGGATGATTAGAGGCACATAACCCTGTCTGGAGGAGGCACTGATGGTGTGGAGGTATCACAGAGGGGGAACTGAGAGGAGGTGGGACAGCCTGGCCACGAGGGGAGGGGTGGCGTCCAGATGACCCTGGGCTGCCTGCGTGTGGCAACCCAGTGGATAACCAGGCAGTTAATGGAGGAACTTCCTCCTGCAGGAGAGAGAAGAGAGCAGAGAGAAGGACAAGCCTGGTTAAGGGATAGCAGGATTAAGAAGAAGGTTTTGTTTTAAAGAAAACCTACAAATCTACAAGTATCCACAGCCAGGAAGGAGCAGATGGGAAAAGCAGAAGGTCTGGGAGGAGGTGGGTGAGGAGGATCAGCAGGCTCTGGGGCACAGGAAGATAAAACGCTTGTGGTTAAACGTAACGTGTGTGGACTGGGGCAGGCGTACAGTTCCGTGGTACAGCACTTGCTACCATGTGCAGGGCCCTGGCCTTAATCCCCAGCACTGTCATCAATCAATCATCCATCAGTCAAATTGGACTCTACAAATGAACTGAACATCACAGAGTTGCTGCTATAAGGAGACAGCACTTTAAAAAACTTACAAGACCATGTAAGACCTCTGTAAATGTAAAACTCGGAAGAAAAAGATGAACCCGTTCTTTCTTTCGAAGAACCTACCCCATAAAATAGGTCAGATCCTGAGTCAAACATGCAGTTGAGATGATATGATCTCAAATGGTACTGTCCAGCAGATGGGCACGTCCTGTATCTGCAGTCAACATGCCAGCACCAGCACATGCAGAATGCGGCTAGCATGCCTTTATTTAAATCTAACTTAAAATTAAACTGCTGCACATGACTGGTAGCTGTTGCATTGGACAGGGAAGTCTTGATACTTTTTTCCCCCAGCAATCTTGAACTAGTAGAGTGTAGTCCCAGCGCTTTTAAACCCTGAGGTAGGAATATAAACAGTCTAGTAGATTTTCCCTGCAGGCATGCAAGAGAAGTTCCCAGAAATATCTGACTTTGCTCAGTATTTGTAAGTTTCGGTGAGTAGAGGGAAATAACCCATGAAACCAACAAGAGAGGGACATCTCCAAAGCCAGCAGACCTCTCCCAGGTGAGTCATCTCCACCCTGCCCCATCTACCCAAAACCTGCTCAAAGCTGGTCCCACCTCAGACAGGAAGGCCAATGTGTGAAAGCAGGGAAATGTTTATAAAGCTAGGTCATGTTTAAGGAGCAGGTTAGGGGATGGGGGTGGAACTTATTAGCTTAGCACTGGAAGGATTCTGGTTTGACCCCCAGTGCTACAAAAATAAAATTTAAAAACATAAAAAAGCAGATTGGTACATTTAAGCACTTCGGGATATAATAACACTTATGGATGAAGTCTAGAAAGTTACCTGAATATGGAGACTTTTAAAGTATATATTTAATGTCCTTGTTTTTTATCATTTAAATTTTTTTAAATATATAAGAAAGAAAATAAATAAATAAATAAATTTATTTATTTATTTATTTTGGTTTTTCAAGACAGGCCTCGACCTTGTAGCAATCCTCCTGCCTCATGCTGGGCTATAAAACCAGATTTTTAAAAAAAATTCTTGGTACCATGTATTGAACTCAGGACCTTGCACTTGCCAGCCAGTTGCTGTGCCACTGAGCTATACCCCTGGATGCAATAAGTCAATCTTTTTAAGAGGTGGGGCTGCTCTCTGCTAGCCCTGCCCTAATTTTACATGTGTTTAGGAGGCAAAGGTTTATCTCACTCTATAAACAAACTGAAAGCTGCTGTGGGCAATGGAGTTTAGCGGAGGACAGAATAGGGTCTGGTTGATAAGCGCTGTTGTGCAGACAACCACAAAAGTCAGATCTTTGATTTTTCAGCATTAGGGACTGAACCCAGGATTCTTGCATGCTAGGCAAGTGCTCTACTGCAAAGCTACATCCCCTGCCCTTTTGATGCCACAAGTGACCTTAGCCCAAACCCCAAGCAGCATCCCAGCTCTCTGCTGAGTCAGGAATTGCCTAGTCTGGCCTTGAACTTGACATCCTCCCATAATCAGCCTCGAGTTGCTGGGATTATAGGTGTGTACCACCACCCCTAATCCCTTGAAATCTTATGTAAAATTTACAAGGTATTCATCTTTTCGAGAATCACAGATCCTATCATATTTGGCCTGCTGTGGTTCTGATCTTAGGAAAGGTCTGAGGCTCAGCAGAATGAATGCCACCTTTGGAGAGCTAAGTGACCCAAAGGCTTCTGGGTTGTTTCTTTCAGTGCTGGGGATCAAACCCAGGGCCTCCAGCAAGCTAAGGGTGCACTCCAGCACAGTTCCCAGAGGCTTTTTCACTTCGACAGCCCCCCGCCCCCGCCCAGACAATAACTAACACTAACCCTGCTATCCTGCCCTTTTCTTGTGAAGATACATGATAAAAACACGGGATTCACTCACAAAGGTATGGACCCGTGACGGAATTGAACACACATTAGTCAAATCAGTCCTTAAGCAATCCCCCAATGCACGTTATAAACAGAGCTTCAAAACAGAACTCATCTTTCCA
>RJWT010002382.1:0-41167 GCA_004365215.1 Cuniculus paca | reverse complement strand
TCATACCAAAGGTAGACAGTGAGGAAGTTACCTAACTCCTCTCTGTATGTAATGAGCATATATTTTTCATCTCACAAGGAGGATGTTCCATGAGGTATGTGAAGTGCCTACTACAATGCCTGGCATACAGCAAGCCCTCCCAACAGGTAACAGCAGTTTCTTCCCTGTGGTCTTGTCTGTTCTTTGCTGGCACACAGTTGCTGACAATTCTTAGTAGTACAAAATGTGGGACAGGAAAGATGCTTTAGCACTAAACTAAAAAACAAACAAAATAACCCTGGAAAACACAGGGCCAATGAGAAAGGCTAAGGGAAATAGCTGAAACTGTGATCGCTTGGAAATAGCTTTGGTTTTATTGAACTCAGCTTCCAAGGATAGATGTCTGCTGCCTTTAGGCACCTTTGAAATTCAGCAATGCCTCTGACTTGGGTCTTCAGAGACCTCCGTGTTCGATGAACTGCAGGAAACAGAGGGATTAGTAGCTGGAGTGTGGAAGTAAGAAGTAATCCTAGTGCATGGGTGGCAAATATTGTGGCGCTTTCAATGACACAAATGGCCTGTGCCAAAAGCCAACACTGCTCTAGAGGGATCTGAGGGAAGGATGATGGTACCAACAAAGAGATGAAAATATTCCTAGACTCTGAAATCTTGGGTGAAATGAAACAAAATTTACAAAATTTTATACACCTGTAACATGGGAATCTCTTATCTCCAAGTACTTTGTCTTCTGTGAATTTCTTTGATGTAGGTAACCCAAAACCCAAACTGTAGCAAGTTTTTTACTTATTGTGTCAAAAGTTTTGGGGAGACTGTTCTGAAGGTTTCTGTGCTTTTTAAAAACTGACTTCAAATTTAAAGACCCAGGCCTTGCAGAGACAGTAAGCCATCCTCATGGGTTACTCAGTTCTCTTCCCCAGCATCCTTTAGAGATCTAAATTTAAAAGCTAATTCAAGAACACAGACATGCCATATGTATGCCAGACTTTCAGTCACCAAACTCATTAACTTTGCTCCTTTAAAATATGAAAAAAAAAAGTAGGGAAAACTCATAAACGGTATAATTGATATATCTTCCAAAATCCTCCACTTATTTTAGACAACCCCTACTTTTAACCCAGGCAAGTTGAGAGAAGTTTAGAATGTACTGGATTCACAGGGAGAGAATGTTCTGGAGCCTATGAAAGTTTGTGAAGAGGGTAAGAAAAGAGGAAATTGACACAGTTTTAGGACAAACTTATTAACATGAATATGGAAGCCCTCCCATCAAATCCATGATGTGATTCCAAGACAAAGGCCTTGGGGTGCCTGGAAGACATCACCCACTCCATGGGACGCACACTACTCTCCACCATAGCTTCGCAGACAGGAACCCCAGTTTAGACTCTTATCCTTGCTTAATGCCCCCATACCCTCTTGTGTTCCTCAGAGAGGCAGACCCAGGTCCCTCTTTCCCTGCCTGGTACACACAGAGTCTCCTGCTGAGCTGAACTATGGCTAAGCTGCTTTTGCATTGTCAGTGTGGGCCACAGCACTGAGGGTCAGGGTGCCATCAGAGTCAAGGGGTCACACGTTATTGTGGCTCTCCTTCATCCCACCCTTCTGACCTCCATATTCACAGAATATGCATCCGCTTACATCAGCTCTTTAAAAGCGAATCCAGAGACACACTAAGGGAGGACACCCAGAGACCATTACAGCCTTGGAGAGGAGAGGATTCTCTGCTCCCCACCCTTCATCTACTCCATGGTAGCTGCTTATCCTTTCTGATGTGGCTGGCATTTGTCCCATCCTTACAATTCCCTCACGCACTCTTGTAGCCACACACATATCTACCCTAGATTTCTATTTCTGTCTTGGTGTTTGAAATGTAAGATAATCTTGGAATGAAATAGTACCCAGTTTCTCTGCAGTATTTGCATCTTAACATAGGAGCTCCTCCCTTCTCTTCTCTCCCTGATATCCACCCAGAGTCCCTGGGTCAAGTTCACACCGAACCACCAGAGAGGGACCCTAGGGTTTGAGAGTCTGCTTGAGGGGAAAGAAAGCTGCCCTCATGAGTGAAAGCCTCAGGCCTGAGAAGAGATCACCAGGCCTGGGGTCCAGCTTATGTGACCAAAAGGCTATGAAAGTTTGCTTCCAGTCTTTATCCCAGACAGAATGAGGAAAGGACAGAGTAGCCTGGAAGGGACTATCTTCTATGTAAGCCTGCTGCCTACTGAGAATGGGCAGCAGCGCCCTGAGTCCAATATTAGCTTCCACGTAAGAGACAGGATCTTCCCTCACAGCTGCTGCCTCCTGGCTAAAGAGCCAGGAAACCAGAGAATTCTGGTGATCACTATCATGGTTGGAAGATAGCTTGCAGATTTGGGAAATCTAAAGCAGAGTAACCATCAGTTCCCACACCTGCTCTGACCCAAGCCCAGTCTCAGCTTCTTTAAGTTATCATTGCCTTCTGCATAGCATACTTGGAAGGTGACAGAGCAACCACACTTTACACTCAGAGTAACCACAGCTCATGGAGGGGAAGCAAGTGGCCTGAGGATTATCCAGCAAGTCAGTGGAAATCCAGTATTCCCAATCAGGAGCAATGCTATGGCTCCTGCTCTTAACCACTGGGTATGCACTTACCTACTCTGTCACCTATATCTCGTCCAGTCTGAGATAAACACTGGAAGCAAAATTTCCATAGGTTTTGTTAGCAAAGTATAAGCTGTGGCAGCTTCATTTGCCATGGATACCCTGGGGTCTGAGGGTATTAAGTGGCCACAGTGATGACCCTTGAGACTTCAACTCAAACTCAGGGAGATGTTCCACATGGGCCAAGGAAGGCAAATGTGAGCAGGGAAGTCTGCACTAGTTACTAGGGCTGCAGTAATAAATCATCACTAACCAGGTGGTTTGAAATAAGAGGATTTATCTTCCAACTGTTCTGAAGGCCAGAAGTCTGAAATCAAAGAATCATTAGGGTCACATGCCCTCTGATGCCATTAGGAAAGGACATCTCCTTGCCTCTTCCAGCTTCTGGTGGTTCTTGGCATTTCTTGGCTTGCATTGTCACACAGTCTTATACCTGTGCCTCTGTGAGTCCGCCCTCCTCTTAGAAAGACACTAGTCACTGAATCTAGGGCTCATCTTAATCCTGACTCATGCTACTTGGCTGCATCTGCAAGGATCACTTTTATAGACAAGACTACATGCTAAGGGTCTGGGTGGACATGAATTTTGGAGATATTACTTAATCCGTTAGGTCCTTCCACTAGGCCCTGTGAGTCAGTTGGTTCTGATGAATCTCAGACTGAAGACTAGGAAAGAAGGACTGATACTTGTTTTGCAAAGTCACTGAATTACGTAGCTTAAAGGGGAGTCACCACTAGCCCCAGATCTAATCTGTGATTCCACTGGCCCTAATTCCTGGAGCTCCATTCAGTATGGTAAGGCTATCCATCCACCCACAGTGGCTGTTTGCATCGTGGAGCTCCTAAGGTCACTCTCACAGTTCCAGCTCAGGATCCTAGGATGTCCACCAGGAGGAAGACAAATGTGATCACTCAGGCATAAGCAGTGACTCATGGGGAGCCCTGTAAGATGGGGGACACAGCCTCTCTATGGGCCTGTGGTCTGTGAAACAAGAAGCAGCTCTTGGATCTGACATCTGTGCAGTGAGAATTATGAGCTAGTGGAGAAGGGAAGGTCTGGCCAAAGAACAGGGTATCACACCCAGCCCCTTTGCCCTGTGGTGTCACCTTGCAGGTGCCAGACCATCTGAAGAGTAGGATCCAACCGCCTCTTCTTCTGTTCCTCTGAAAAATCCAACAGGAAATGAGTAACAGCTCCATTCCTCAGTCCCGCAACATTTCAAGACACAGGGAAGCAGAGAAAAGATGAGCCTTTCCGTGAAGGCAAAATTTTTTGTCTGTTTAGTTTTTCTCTACTTGCTGAGCCTTGGGACACATTTAGCACATACACACCCCACACAACGCAGACACAGAGCAGTGATGTATTTGCAAGCACTTCCATATACTATTTATTTTACCTACTGAAATATCATTTCTGTCTGGGAAGGATATTGGGTATGGTAGGCTTTTATTCTTTGGGCACTTTCCCCCCTAACAAAACCTTTTCCTATAAATCTATGGTATACAGTCTGACTTCAGAAAACACTTTAATAGTCCCCAACTCCAGTGTTTTCCATAGCAATATATCCTCATGTCAAGAACACTGAAGTGCTGAGGCTTGAATTTATCAATGCCCTGCAAGTGGGGTCAGGAACTTCATCTGTTCCTACCCCACTGGAGTGGGGCAGGAGATAGAGGAGACATTAGAGAGCAGATGGACCCATCAAAGCTCCCATTACTCCCCTCTCCAGCAGGCACCGCCTTGCCTGGAGGGAGGAGGATGGGGCACTGTCTTCACTATTATTGGCAGCAACTGTAGGCCCTTGACTATCTTCACTCCATCTACAGTACCTTCTCTGTTCCCACAATGCCCAGCCAGGGCCCAAGTACCATTTCCTCACATGATTCCCCCACCCCCACCCCATGAGCTGCTCCATCTTTATCTCACTCTTCCTATTACTATAAAACAAGTCCAAGCCTCAAATAGGATACCCAGCAAGATAGGTGTGACTGCAGACTGTAGAGAAGACTGCAGTGCCTGTCACCCCAAATACTTGAATCTTCCTTGGATTTGTTTTCTGCATTGCTCATGAGGGATAATTTAACTTCTTCACCATCTATCATCCCTTCAGTGGAAGATTAGAAATTATGAGCTGTAACATTAACAAAAGCAAAACCTTGTACTATTGTGCTAATTTGGTTTTGCTCATTTGTTTCATCTCTACAGACGGGAATGCTCAGACTCAGGAAGAGCATGTAGAAATGGATTGAAATTCACAGAGCTGGACAAGGGATGAGACATAGCATCTAGAGAGAGCCTCTAGTAAACAAGGAGTATGCAGATGCTCCCTTGGGCTCCTGGCTGCCACGAAGGCTCCTGGCGCCACATTGAAGTCCTTCTGGGACAGGAGACTAGGCCCCAGCACAAGACCTGTGCCTGCAGGCTCTGTTGCCCAGGCCCTGCTTAGGTAATAGGGAAGCAAATGCCTGGTGTAAGGGATGTAGAATAGTTCCACCCTTGGAGTAGCCTTTGCTCTCCTTTCTTTTTTTAAAAATGGAGAAGTGGGCTCTAAAAGAGCAATGGCTGTCAGGTCAGGGCCACACATCAATTTGTCATGACTCAAGAAAAGCACTGTACCTGTGTGTTTTGAGATTCCCCATCTGCTCTCAGTGTGTTCATACTTCAGTTCCCCCCACTCTGCACTGTTGAATTCTCTACTACTTTCCATCTCTCAGCCTCCCTGTTTTGACTGGAAATAAGACAGAAACATCTTCCAATCATCCATTTTTTTTAATTTTAAAAAACAAAACAGAAAAAAGATAGAAATAATACAGAATTAAAAAAAAACAGTAAGAAATCAACACTAGGTAATACATTCCATATTGGTATCTTTGAAGTAGTTGTTCAGGTTACAAGATCTAGGCATAAAAAAATGATCAAACAAACAGCACAATTTGTAATACCTAAATCTTGGAAACAACCCAAATGCCCATCAACCGCAGAATGGATGAAAAAGATGTGGTGTTTTTATACAATGGAATATTACTCAGCTATAAAAAAGATAATCTTGAGGCTTTTATAGGTAAATAGAGGCAACTTGAGACTATACTTATAGGTGAAATAAATCAGACTCAAATCGTCCTCTTTACCCTCAGTGTCACTCTGCCGAAGCAGCAGCCACTTTCCTCATGGTCCCCCATCACGAAGGGAACCTCCACCTGCAGGAAAGCTTCCCTGTGTCCTGGGCCACCTCCCATTCCCTATGGTGAGATCATAAAACTTATGTACTGAATTTGAAAGTTGGTGTTCAGGGCCAAGGTGGGAAGACCAAGGGCTCAGGAGCGAGCAGCCTCCTAGGAAACATGTCTCCCAGAGGAGGCTAGAGGTCTCTGTGGAACAAGGAGCCTCTTTCTCCCCATGTTGCCTTACATTCCTCACCTACCCAGCACCTCTCCCATCATGGAGAAATAATGGCGGGGCACTGAGAGCTCCACCCATGGATGGGGAGCTCGAGCAGGGGGAAAGAACTCCTGTCCATCTTGCATGTCATGTTTGGAGTCCAGCTCTGGGGCTGCCTGAAAAGGCCCAGCACCCAGTTCTTTGGCATCAGCCAGGCATCACACTGAAGGTAACACTGTCTAAGATTCCAAAAGCCACACTGGCATTTGTCTTATTTCACAAGAGGAACCAGCATTTTCAGGTGCCACGTATTACCACCCTCACTTCCAACCCATTCTCCACATAGCAGCACCACAGTCCTTCTGACAGAAGTCACTCTCTGCTTCAGGGGCCATGCACGGTGCTCGCGCCACATCCAGCATGGCCCACGAAAGCACTGCCGAATGGACTCTCCCCAAGTTACTGGGCAGTCCAGGCCCTCACTGTGCTACAGTGCCTAGCTTCTCCTCCAGCCTCACAATGCTTGCGCTTGCCCTGGCTGTAAGGAGCTCTCTGCTATGGGTGCCCTCTCCCTTGCTCACTCTCCTTTGCAGGTCCTTTCTGCACATCATAAATAAGCTTGTCCTGGCAGCTCCTTCATGAGAATGCATTGAGACTTTCTCTGTCTGTTGCCCTGATAGCTCTCCCCCAGTGCAGGTTGCACTCAGTTTAGCTCTGCCCAAGGACAAACTCAGCCTGGAAAGCATCAGGGCTTTACAAAATCTATAATTAATCTAGAAAATCAATCATATTTTTAAATGATGCTCCTCAATTCTCCCAAGTTTAATAATTTGATTTATTTAAAAACCTCACTTACAAATGACTTTGAGCTCTTTTGCTACTAGAGTAGAAACAACAGACCATTGCATTAGCTCAGGGAAAACAACGTCTAGCTTGCAAAAGCTGATCAGTTCATTACAGCCTGTCTTCCTCCACTCTTGCTTGCATTTGTACTGCAAAAGAGTTCAGACCCTATGTGGCAGGATGGGGAGCCACTGGAAAGAGGCAAGCCGCAGGGCTAGAGACGAAGATGACAGAGGGACAGCACACTGTTTGTACAGGAGGAGCAGTTCTCCCAGAGGCTCACTGCACACAGGGACGGTTCAGGCCCTCTGTGGCCTGTGCTTCTCTCCCTTAGGCCAGCAAGTTGCTGGCTCCCTAGAGTCACCCGGGAGAGTAAGAGGCCACAGGCAGAGGGTCCGGGGGCTCCAGTACCTATGTGTGCTTTTCTCTTCTCAGAGATCTCTGGGACATTGCAGCACTTCCAAGCCACATGCAACTCCCCATTCCCACCACTGCCCTATGACTCTGTTTCCCCACACTGGACCCAGAGTTCTCAATACGATCTTCTATTTCCTCCAAAACAGCCTGGCCCCTGTCATGTTCCTCTAGCGCATTTCCACTGTCCTGGGTATCCTGCCAGAACTGCTTTGCTCAGGTCCCAGGCAGCCTGTTGCCTGGTTAGGCAAAGTTCATGGCTATTCTGGTCTTTATTTTTCTTACTCTCAGTCTCTCTGTCTCTGTCTCTGGCTCTGGCTCTGCCCTGCCTCTCTCTTTCTCTTTTTTTTTTACTTTATTAGATCATGTTATTAATAAGTAATGGTGAATTTTATTTTGGGAAATTGGTACATTCTTTTTACATATCTTGATAACTTTCATTTTTTATTAGTATATGTTTGTAGTGCACAATGATCACACCTATCATGGGGAGTTGGTATATGTACATAATGCAATATAATTCTTTTTTGCCTCCTATCCCCCAACATCCTTCCCAGTTCCTTCATAGAACCGGTCCCCTTCCCATTTGCAAAAACTCTATTTCCATTTTTTTCTATCCCTTTTCCTCTTCTTCATCTCTTGTTCTCCTTCCCATTTGGAAAAGATCTTCCTACTTCTTGCAGTTTATGTTTTATTTTAGCACTTTATTTATATTTTGAGTTTCTCACATATGAGAAACCATGCAATATTTAAGGTTGTTAGTCCAGATTTATTTCATTTAATATCATGGTCTCAAGGTACATCAATTTGAATGCCTCAAATTTATCCTTCTTTATGGCACAATAGTACTCCATTGGGTATAAGTGCCACCTTTTCTTTATCCAATCATCTACTGATAGATGATTTAGCTATAATACATTGTGCTTTCATAAATAAGGGTATGCACGTATCACTGTGATATGTTAACTTTAACTCATTCAGGAAGATACCTAGAAAGGGAATAGCTATATAGAATAGAATTTCTATTTTTAGTTTTTTGAGGAATTTCTATACTGAATTCCATAGTGGGCATACTAGTTCACATTCCCACCAACAACATAGAAAGAGTTCTTTTTTCCCTGCAGCTTTGCAAGTGTGTGCTATTATTTGATTTCTTTATGACAGTCATTTTTTCTGGAATAAGATGAAATCTCAATGCTTTTTAAATTTGCATTTCTCTATTGGCCAATGATGTTGAACACTTTTTCATTTATTATTGATCACCTATATTTCCTCTTCTGAGAAGTGTCTACTCATCTTAGTGGACCATTTTTGGAGGGGTCTAATGTTTCATTTCTTTATATATTCTAGATGCTAGTCATTTGTCCAAGGAATAGCTGGTAATTTTTTTTTCATTTTGTAGCTTGATTCTTCACCTCTGTGGTTGTTTCATTTGCCATGCATAAGATGTTTAATTTGATATACTCCCAGCTGTTCCTTCTTGACATTATTTCTTGTGCCACTGGCATCCTGTTCAGAAAGTTCTTGCCTACACCTGTGTTTTCAAGAGTTGTACCTAAGCCAGGCGTGGTGGCTCACGCCTGTAATCCCAGCACTCGGGAGGCTGAGACAGGCGGATCGTTGTGAGTTCGAGACCAGCCTGGGCTACAAAGTGAGCTCAAGGCCAGCCTGAATGGCATAGTGAGACCCTGTCTCAAAAACAGGGCTGGGGATCTAGCTCAGCGGTCTAAACGCCTGCCCAGCAAGTGCAAGGTCATGAGTTCAATCCCTGGTGCCGAAAAGAAAGAGAGTTGTACCTATACTTTATCTTCCATCAGATTAAGTGTTTCTGTTTTAACATTTAGATCTTTGATTTATTTTTATTTTAGTTTAGTACATATTGATATATTGGTCTTGACTCATTCTTTTGCTTGTGGATATACAATTTTCCCAGCACCATTTATTAAAGAAGCTATCTTTCCTTCAGCATATGTTTTTGGTCCCCTTGTTAAAGATCAAAAGCTGAATGTGCCTGTGGTTGTTTCTGCTTCTATTCTGTTCCATTGGTCAAGGGGTTGTTTTTACACTAGTGTAATGCTGTTTTATCACTGTAACTTTGTAATATAACTTTGAATCTGGGATTGTGATGCCTCCATTTTGCTTTTGTTACTGAAGATTATTTTCACTCTTCTGAGTCTCTCACAGTTCTGTATGAATTTTAGGAAGGTTTTCTCTAGAAGGAAATCTGGTAGTATTTTGATTGGTACTGTGTTAAATCTAAGCATTAATTTTGGAAGTATGGCAATTTCAAATCCCTTGACTCCTCTCTCCCTTTTCTATTCCCTCTCTACCACCAAAAGTCTACTTTCTAGTTTTATGCCATCTTTCCTTTTAGTTGTTTTTATTTTTTCAAATTTCTCATATATAAGAAGCCTTGTAATATTTAACTTTCTACAATTGATCATTCCCTTTAATAGTTAACAGTTCCATCTTTGTATCATACTACAACTTCATACTCTAATTTGAATAACCATATTAACAAAGGAGAAATCCTTATTGGGCAGCTGTCTCATCTGGAATTTAACAGAAGTCTTCTTGCCTTAAACTCCAATGAAGTGCATCTCTTATGGGTGGAACATCAGAGACAGTGGCATGTGGGTGATAAAAATTTCATACCAGAGAAGATAGAGGGGGACTTCCTGTTGCCCTCAAAGCATTTCAAAGTAAATATGTGTGTTTCCATAGTTGTCCTGGAGCATGGATTTAATACCACTCCCAATATACACAGACACAGTTCCACATACACATAACCCAAGAGGACCATATGATGAAGTCAGGTATACACCATGGCACACCCTCTGCCAGAAGATTTTACAGAAAAAATTGGTGGTGACCAAGAGCTGAGCATAGGGTAAAGCAGGCCTGGTTCATCACACTGGTGTAATAAACACATAATGCAGTCACCTGTGTTTACCTAGTGGCCATGACCTGCTTTCTGCACCTCACTGGCACAATGGTGCCATGAGAATCCACTTCTCCTAGGGCACTATGGCAGAGTAGGGGCTCCCACTGGAAACCTTGGATTCCTTTAGCCCAGAGGAGAATGAATGAGTGCAAGGGCAGTAACTCAGAGTACTTCTGAGTGCAAAATAACATCATGGCACTTAGAAGGCTGAGGATCATCTAGGCAGCCAACAGTGATGCTTCTCCTGTGGACGGAGACCTGGGGAAACCACAGCTCCAGGATGCATTTGGGGCATTAGATGGGAGAAACCTCAAGCCTCACATCATAAAAGTTACTACCTCACAGAAGAGCAGTCACTTCTCTGATTTCTATCTAAACACTAGGTAAAAACAAGTGTTGGGTGGAGAAGGGAGCACACCAGCATTTAAGTCATTTATAGTTTACATTTTTACGGCACAGCGGAGATCGGCATCCGCTTTCCAACTGCAATTAGTAGACGAACAGTCTGCCAAGCCTCCATGTAAATCGTGCCTATTAAAAAGAGTCTACACCATGCAATGATTGATCAACACCAAGGATTTATTCACTGAGCTAACAGCGGTTTTTACTTTTGCCATTACCCACGGTGATCCATAACAATTTAGATAATGTACCCAGACAGATGCATTTATAACCCTGTGTCAGAGTCCTGTCTTCAGGCTGGTCAGCCAAGGGGAGAAGGAGATGCTGTTGCTGGCCAAGGCAGGGAGCCTGCAGCCTGAAATCCTGGGTCTGATCTCCCAGGACATGACCCACACTGCACCCAAGGGAAGTCATGAGGACAGAGCTGCTGCCTGTCCTCAGCAGCACACCGGCCCCGTGGGCAGGCAGGTTTCCCTCACTCTGCTTCACTGTCAGTGGGGTGAGAGGGCTGTTTCTTATGGGGCAGTGGTGCAGGGAGGGCCTCTGAAGCCAAGATGAGATACAGGATGGTGCCACTGTTCATCACCGGTGTGCATGTGTGCACGCATGAGGGTTCTACCTCAGTGCACACAGACAAAATTCCCTCTCACGTGAGCAATAGCCTTCTTCCCTTTTGAACAGGGTCTTCTCACAATCTTGGTATTTGTTTGTTTCTTGGCTGGCACCAGATGGTGTTTAACACTCTTGCTGAGTTCTGATGACAGGTGCTGAATGTTCCCTTCACAGCATAACCAGTCTACTCTTTGTGCCTGTAGGTTCCTGGGTGACAGAGTCTGGCACAAGCACATGCCAGAAGATGCTCCTCCTGGCTGTCCCATGGGAGAAGGGCTCCACATAAACACAGACAAGCTCCACAGGGTTTCCGCACTCCCTCCAGTGCGCGCGCGCGCGCACACACACACACACACACGCACACATACACACACACAATTGTTCCCAACTTCCAAATCTGTTTCCCAGGCAGCTCCCTCAGCGTATCCCACAGGCCCCTTTCCGTGTGACACAATGCCCCGAGAACGCACCACCTTCTTGACCTTTTGCCATCCGCTATCAGCATTCCCTATTGACCCAAGCTGTTTGAGAATAGCCTCACCCTGACTCCCGCCTCCATTCCTCATGCACTAGGTCCTGATTCCCACAGGCTCTCCTGTCTAAATACTTCCCAGGCTGGCCCATCCTCTCCATTCCCAGTACTACCACCAAGTCCATCATTCCCCACCCAGATAAGTACACTGATCTCCCCACCCCCAGTCTTCCCACTCACCACATGACTTTCCCAGGACCTTTTTAAATGCAAACCCAATCATTTCCTTTCCCTATATTACATTTTTTGGTTAATCCTGATGAAATTAGGCTGTGGCACAAACTGCTTTGCCTTGGAAAATGTCTGACAACATTTCTTAAAAAGACTTGACTATACCATCTGTATTAGTCTGGGTTCTCTAAAGGAAACACAACCAATAGGGTGGGTGAGGGTGGGAGGATTTTAAAGAATTTTCCCCTGTAATTATGGAGGCCAGGGAAAAGCAGATGTTGCAGTTCAAGCCCAAAGGCCACCCTGGCAGAAGTTCTTGTATTTATTCTATTCTAGCTTGCCACTGGTTGGATAAAGCCCACTCACATTGTGGAAGGGTTGTCTGCTTCAAAGTCTACTGATTTAAATATTAATCACATTTAGAAAATACAGAAATATCCAGAATAACGTTTGACCAGTGTCTGAGCACCCTGCCCTAGTCAAGTTGATGCAAATTAACCACCACATCACCTCCTTTCTGTAATAATAGGGTTAAGGCTTTGAGAACAAGCAGAACTTGTCTCTCTCCTAATGACTAGGGCAGATTCCTCAGGGTAGCTCCAGGCAGAGGAAATTTCAGATCTGGGGAGACCCCAAGATTATTTCATTGGAGCTCTACTTGGAACAATGGGAAGAGAGAGGACCAGGAAAGGTCAACTAAATGGAAAAGCAAGGTACACTGTGTCTCAATTCAGTAAGTATTTAAAATATGTGAAACATTAAACATGAAAGATGAGGGTCTCCCACCTTGTGGCACTCATCAAAGAGTACAGCCAATCCTCGACTTTTAACAAATTTAGTTCATGACATTTTGACATTTTATGATGGTACAAGAGCAATGAATACTCAGAAACTTTACTTCAAACTTTCATTTTTCCCATGCTTGTGCTGTTTGGTATAACACTATTTTGTGATGCTGCACAGTACAAATGAGTCACAGCTCCCCAGTCAGCCATGCAATCAATAGGGTAAACAACTGATACGAGACAGTATACTGTCACTCAGCCAGGATGTTTAGTGGGGCAGCTGTGCATTTCAACTTATGATATCTTCAATTTGGAATAGGTTAAAGGGATATAACCCCAGCCTAAGTTGAGAAGCACCTGGATTTATCAATGAGCAGAATCCAGACCCATGCTGTACACCTGGCAGAGTGCAGTGGACAGGACTGGGCTCCAGCTAGGCAGGGGCCTAAGGCAGAAAGCTAGTAGGAAGAAGGTCTCTCCTGAAGTTATGTTTCCCTAGATGGAACATAATTTCTACTTAAATTGTCTCCTTACCTGGAGTGATCTGGGACAAAGAATGAAGATGATGAAGAGAACAAGCTGTAAACACCACCCCAACTTGGAAGTGTCACTGCTTATGCACAAACTGGGTGTTCCACAGACAAAGAGCTCAAGGTATATGCTGAAATGGTTGCTCAAGACCATACAGGAGTCCAGCCTGGAACCTGTGCCAACGTACAGACTATTCTCTTCTTCTTCCCGTTACCTGCCCTGCTCCTCCCTGGAGATCCAGCAGCACACACTGAGCCTCGGGGTCCTCAGTAAATCCAGGGAGACAGAGCAACCTGCCCTACCCTAGAGAACAGGCTGCAGGCCTAGACAAGGGCAAGCCCATAACTTAACTGATCAGAAGCCTTCCCGATTACTTATTACAGCCAGTCTCCTGAAAATAAGAAGGACTCCCATCAGCAAAAATGGCTACAAATATTGCTGTTCCCAGAGTTATGGCAAAACCTGTCCCCTGAGCCAGGCAAACTCATTCAGAGAAGTGTCACATTATAACCGCAAGTGGGTTTTCATCTGGCAATAGGTGACTATGAGTGGAAGCATTACGCTAAGCTGAAAGTGTCTTCCAGACACATGCACAGCAACCATAGCCAATCCCTCAGACACTACCATGGGAAATAAGGAAAAGATGATGACAACTTCTTTTTCTTAAAAAAAAAAAAGTCAAGAAAAGGATGCCCCCGAGTTATACGTTGTAATTTTAGATCCATTTCTCAGTCTTACCACTCTACTGCTTCCTTCCTTAAAAAATAAAAAAGCAAAAATAGACTATACTCAGTCTGGTCTGCAAAGGCACCAAGATGGTATCTCCCTCCTTCTGTCAGAGTTATTTAGCAAAAACAATCCCTGGCATATGCCATGTGCTCATAAATACCCCAGGGTGAGACCACAGAGTGGCTCTCAGGACCTGGTATGTGATCCCTTCTCAGGACACTTATCTCTGTCACCTGCAGGCAGAAGGAAAGGCCCGAGTTGGACTATGACCAGTCTTTGCTTGGGCAGGAGGTCTGAACAATGAGTATACTCCCATCTCCTTCCCACGTGTTGCCTCAAGAATATTGCCGCCTCCCTCTCCATTCTGGGAAGGAGTCGCTCCACCTGGAGGACCAGGGATGATGGATATTACTGCCCACCACAGAGCTACCCACACACAGTACCTCCAGCCCATCTGTGCTACACTGCATTCATTGCCCTGCAAGTGCACCTAATAGATGGAGGGAAAGTAGGTCCCACTCAGGCCACTGGAACTCTGCAGAGGGAGACTGAAGGTGAGCCCACATAATGAACATTTCCAGAAGGCCCGTTACAGGAGTGTTACCTTGGCTTCCCTCTACCTGAGTCTAGCCTCCTCCAGGCCATCCTCTCCCCTGCAGCTGCGTCTATCCAGCTCATTCTCCTTGCCCTTAAAACTCCAGTGGCTGCTTCTTTAACCAGCACCTCCCACCCTTCCCAACTACAGCATGCACAAAAGGTAATGACTTCTGCATGGAGCAGCAGCTTAAATAGGAAGCTGTAGCTGTCTGGAGGCCATGCGCCCAGATGCAGTCCATCCTCCTGGACAAGAAGTCAGATCAGCATGTACGTCATCAACTGAGAATATGCTATTAGCGGTTCCAAGCACTTAACAGGATCCACAGAGATTCGCACAGCATGGTACTACACAACATAAAACTGAAAAAGACACCTTTCATGAAAGGGTGCTCTAGATATAAGCAGTGTTCCTTGACATTCTACTCTACTTGACTCTATCCTGTCCTATCCTGTCCTATCCTATCCTATCCTACTCCATCCTATTCCTCTCCTCTCCCAACTCAGTTTATTCCATTTTTGAAAAAAGAAAATGTGGTTGTGTTCTATTAAGTTGAACATGAACCACAGTTTGAAAATTACTAGTCTGCGGATTTTTTGGGGTGGGACCAAGCAAGAGGGATTCTTCAGATACACCAGGCCTTCACCACACCTGCTCCTCCTGCTGCACGCTCTTCCTTTGGGGATGAATTCAGTCACTCACCACCATTGTCACACCAAGCAATACTGACCCATCCCAGGGACAAGCAACAGATGGGCCAGCTGCAGACATGAGAGCTCAGCTGTAAAAGGGATCACAACCATGCTCAGGAGGAAGTTTTCCATTCACGAAAAGGTCAGAACGCAGAGAGCAAAGTGTCTGTTGGTGTAAAAGTCAGCATCCCCCAGGAGCTACAAAATACTTGGGGAAGGAGGTACAGGGCTGAGCTCCAGCCAGTGAGCTGGAAGATGACTACCTGAGTTACAGGGATTTGAGTGTTTACCGCACATGAGCATGTGCTGGTGAACTCTGAAAGAGTCCACTCATTTGTTCAACTGGTACATTTTCTGCCACATCTTATCCCCTTTTCAGGTAGAGTTCTGAGTCTGGTGATTTTAACTGGTCCACTCTGTTATACATGTTTCTGAATATTTTTAGAGTTTTGCAATTAAATTTTCTTAAATTGAAACTTGAGATCTAATCATTGAATTGTCAGCAGTGTATCACTCTGTGTTCATATATGCAGTTTATACATTTGGATTGCAAAAGCTTCAGAAAAGAATATTTCAATATTTGGCACCTAACAACCTTGTTTCCACATCACCCTCACATCTCCGTGTCAGTGCACCACTTTCTAGTCCCACATCCTCAGAGACAACCTCCAGATCCCTAGGAGACGAAATGAAGTTGGGAGAAGCAGCAATGCCGTCTCCCAGATCCAGATCAGCAGCAGCTTTTGCTCAGTCCTCATTCCCTCCATGGAAGCTTGGGGTTCTGTCCCCAGCCCAGATCCCAGAGCTGTGGGTTCTTCTCAGTACCCCCCAGCCATGATGAGATCCACTGAGTCCCGAGAAGGCTC
This sequence comes from Cuniculus paca, assembly GCA_004365215.1. Classification (NCBI taxonomy): domain Eukaryota; kingdom Metazoa; phylum Chordata; class Mammalia; order Rodentia; family Cuniculidae; genus Cuniculus; species Cuniculus paca. The sequence goes on along the minus strand of RJWT010002382.1, from coordinate 25,036 downwards.
TCCAAAGTGCGCCCAGCTTCCTTCTTTATCTCTTCTTCCACTTCTTCCACTTACTCTCACTCATACCCAGACCCTCTGACCTAACTGCTTGTGCTCCTTTTCTCTCCCTTCCTCCCACCTACTTGGCATTTCTTTGGCAAGTGCTTTTTGAATGCCTACTCTTGGCAGGCCCAGCACTGTGAAGTGGAGAGAAAGCAGAAATCAGCCACATTCAGTTGTACCTGCCCTGCCCCTGAGGTGGACTCAGTTTCATCTGCCCTGTGCTCCCTCTGGTGGTGTCCAGCCTTGGTAGCTCCTCGGCAGCACCTTTGCCCCTCCTCAGGAGTCCCTGCATATCTCCAGACCAATCACAATCTCAGGTTTTCTCCAATGAGGTACACAATGTCTCCACTCTAGAGGATTCCATCTTACTGGGCACAGTGGGAAGCTCAGGGGAGACCTGTGGCCCTCAACAGGCCATTCAGAAGCCTCCCTATAACACCTGACTGAATTATCAGGATAGAGTAAGATGTCAACTGGAACAGAGGCAGGCCATCCCCTTCAGCATGGAAGAGTGCCTACGTGACTATGAGGCTGGCCTAGAGGAAAGCCAGCTCCAGAAACGCAAAGATGAATTTTTGGGAATGTCACTGAGCAAACAACACCACGCTGCATGAAGCCAGTCCTATCTCTGGAATTCTCAGTAATTCGAGAAAATATTTTCTCATCTTTAAGACAAGAAAATCTCAACAATGAAACAAAGAGAAAATCAAGGCCTTCTAATTGGTAGGATACAGAATTTCCCAAAAGATAGATGCCAAAAATCAAAGAAAAAAATGTAGGTTTCCAACCACAGACATTACTTTTACTCATTTAATAAATATTTATGGACCAATTTACGCTAATTGATTGAAAAGCCAGAGATAGGATTCCTGTTTTCCTTGATCTAAAAAGTCAAAAATAAGTACAGAAGAGAGCTTGGGGTGACAGCAATAATAATACAAACCTAAAATAATTCAAAGGAAGGGTAAGGAAAGCCTTTGTCACAGTGTCACATTCAAATCAAAACTGAAGGACAATCAAACTGGAGCCTCAAGAAACAATTCTGGGCAGGGCAACCACAAAAAGAAAACACAGCACTGAGTCAACAATTTCTTTACCAACAGCTCAGAAATACCAGTGCATTTTTGTGAGAGGGGTATAAATGAACTCTACATTTTCTTTTGTAAGTTGGAAATAAAAACCTAAGAAAGTCTTTCCAAATGATAGGGATAAGCATGCAAAGAAATACGGACTTTGTTGCAGCAATGTTTATAACAACAAAAACTTACAACAGAAACTCAAAAATAACAGCACGATATGTCAATAGGTTCTTGCTGGTGAAAAACATTTTGAAAGACGATGTAAACACACATTTATTGATGTGGAAGCAGTACATATCTATGAAAAATAGGCAGGTCTCAAAGAAAATATATAGGATGATTTCATGTATTGAGCACAAAATAGAAAATCAATAAAAGTTTGCCAAATGAATAGCAAATAAATATATCTGAACAGATAAACACCAAACAAAATGTTCACATTCATTATTTCTGGGTGATTGGATTATTGGTAATTTAAAATTGTTTTTTTTGTTATCTGCCTATCTGATCCATTTTTTGGGTTTTTTTTGTATAATGCACATGAATTACTTGCACAATAAAAAGGAATAAATAAAAAAATCTATCCAAAGCAAGCAACGACTTAGCAAGGTCCATATTAAGGAGCAACATTTATAATTAGAAAATAGAACTTCAGGGAAGTACAGAAAATAATGGAGCTGGATAAGTACAATAGATAGGAAATCTTTTTTCAAAAAGAACTGAGGGACAATAATCCTTTCAGCAAAAATTTGTTTAACACAAGTCCATTGCACATTTCTGAGTGATTCAGCTATCTGTAACAGAGCATATTAGTTAAATATTTGTAAAGGAAAACATTTACATTGATGCAAAATTAAATTCAACAAGGCTTATGTCTATATGATGCCAAAAAGATTACACTAAAAATGCCTATGTATGCCAAACATCTAAATATTTGGGAAAATCTGCAAAATGGATGCCATTTGGAACAATTTATAGGGTGACTGATTGGATCGTCCACATTTCTCCAATGTTTTAGCATAATAGAGATTGTGGCCTTGAACAATCAAGCCAAGAGCTGGGCACAAACCTAGCCAGGTCCATCAGTGCCATCACTAAAAGCATGTGCTGAACAAACAACACTACTGACTCTCTGATGCTCTTCTGCAGCCAAATTATAATCCTCTCATTGCTCATATCATTAGGAAAATTCTGTTAACTTTGAAACTCTGGAATCTCTGATAGAAGCAAAGCACTGGCTCTGATTCTGGCAGATCTAAGAAAGCAGACAGCAGGTGCTACAAACAGTTAGCCAAATGGTGGAAACGGGCCCCTGAGGGACTTCCACAAACTGCAAGAACAGCTGCGTGTATCTAATATGGCTTCTCAGGACCCACACAAGCAGCATGGCTCACACCTTCCATAGGCTGCTTGACACACTGTACTACAGCCTTCACACTCAGAAAGCATTCACAGTAAGCTGAAGAGGTCAGGAAATCAGACTACAGGAGCAGGAGGGGACCTGAGCTTTGGAATTCTGACTGAAGGGGAAAGGATGATGAGGACCATGGAGACATGACCTATTGCAATGACCTAGGCCATAGCTCCTGAGGACAATTAAGAGTTTATGGCTGTTTCTTTGCAAAAGCATGGGACATTTGTGCAACAAAACTCACAGACTTCAGGAAGAAGAGAGGCCATGACCCCAGAAAACAATGCTCAAAACAACTCGCTCCATGCGGGAATCATATGTTTGCCTATGTTTCTTCCCTTGTGGAATATGAACTCCTGAAGCTGGGACCACATATTACTAGGCTTGGCATCCCTATACCTGGCACAGTATCTGGCCAAGCATCTTTACTCAGTAACCAGTGGAAGTTAAATGCACTGAGTAATGAGCACACAGACAAGCAAAAGTATATCTTATGCAAAAGCTAGGTTCTAAATCAGTACATGCTGTGAAAGTCACAGATGATCCAAGTTATCCTCAGGAAATCCCTTACATTTCCTAGAATGTACACATTCAATACTAGACAGTACCTCTCCTCTACACTGGACAAGGTCATTGTTTCTAAGATACAGGACCCAGGTACCTGATTTACAGGTATCATTCTGGGCAGGCGTGTGCACAGATCATGCAGCTAACACACAGAGCACACTCAGCATCACAAGTGCACCATGGTACATACTGTATGTGGGAACCTAGACCCACTGAAAAGAGCCCAGGCTAAATTACTCCCTGTGCCTCTTTGCGTGTTCACTCTGGGGTCTGCTTTCTCTGAATGGCATGGTAGATAAAATCTCAAGAATTATATACATCATTCTATTTTTTAAATCTAATAATTTTTTTTAATTTTTATTTTTATAGTACATGTTTGCAGTAAATAATGATTCCATTCATTGTGAGGAGTTGGTACATGTACATAACACATCTTAATTCTTCTTTCATTCTCTTCCCCTCCCCTCTCCCCCACCTTTCTCCATCTCTTGGTCCCCTTCCCTATCCTTTCAAAACAGCACAAATGAGTGAACTATTTTGTGGGACTCAGCTGCATCCCTGTAATTGGGTTACCATAAATGCAAAAGGAAACAGGTATGGGACGGAGGAGGGGAAAAAGTTGCCCCACCAGATGACAGCTTTGGCCAACGGTTCCCCTTGGCACTACTTACGCTTGTGCTAGCCATACCAACTCCCAACACATCTGCCTCTTCTGCTGGCTGGAACCCTTCCTCCACACTGTCTATCTAATTAGGCTAGGCCTAGGCTTCACCATTATTCAGTGTGCCTCCTCCTAGACAGACACGTGTTTTCTGAGTACTATTACTTCTTTAGCAACACCAACAACTTGGAAAACTGACTCCAGCAAAACAGACAAGCCCCCATTCCATTCATCTGACTTGCAGATCTTTTGAAGTTGATAGAGGAAGAAGGACTTATTGCCAAGTTAACCAGGAATACTGAGGTAGGAGTAAACATGGATGTACAGATCCTTGTTACTACCAGGGTTGTGCCATTCCATATTAGCACCTGAAGCAAAAGGAGAAACTCAGTAACAATAATCTTGTATTGATATAAAATGTTAAGATTTTTAACCATAGATTTTTATATTAATCTTGATTTTCTAAAACAGTGCATTAAATATTATTTATCTTGACTTTGAGGTGTTTATATTTTTGTTTCTATTTAAATTTTACAAATGAGCTAAGAGCCTCAATTATTTCATCCAAGTTCCTACGGCTAGAGCTCTATTTATGGGGTGACAATCATATGCAAGACACTGGGCTTCAAAAAAATCATGCGTGGGCCGAGGATATAGTTCAGTGGCAGGCAGAGTGCCTGTCTGGCAAGTGCAAGGTTCTGAGTTCGATTCCTGGTACCCACCCCCCAAATCATGCATAAGACTCACAATACTCTTATCAGTAGTAAGGAGTAGTCTCATTTGAAAAATTGGAAAACTGAAAGTACATGCCTTAGAAAGTATCAGCAGACAATGAAGAGGAACATGCTTATTTAGAAAACACCAACACACAGGGGATCTTACTTAGGACAGAAGTGACATGAGATGCATGATGAAGCACTATACAGGTAGACAGAGAGACTGAGAGTGAATTCCAGGGTTCTTGAAGTAGTTCTAAGTGATTCGGAGAGGGCTGTGCAGATTAACTGCATCCCTGGGCATTCGTGTAGACTAAGGAAAAGCTTCCCTGCTAAAGGATTCACACACTGGTGAGTGTTTTAAAACCCAGGCTCTGAATTTTTTATGAGATTATTTTAGATTTGTGGGAGGAAAATTATTGTGAAATCTGTGGCCAAAAGTATTTTTCTTGCAATTTAATTTTTTCAGAAAGAATAAAACAAAGTATCTCACACATACAAAAATGCCTAATTTGATTTAAAGCCCTGGGTCAGCTTCTTCATCTGTTCATGAATATCACATTCTCATTAACACCCAGGGATCCATGGAAACCCCACTGAGAAACGACAAAGCCTCAACGTGCACTGAACTGGGAGCTATTTAATTTTTCAAGAATGTGTATGATATGTTGAGTATCAATCAACTCTGGCTCCCCCAAACATAATTTTTCTAATATTAGCAGTAGTATGAATGAACTGAGATAATGTTAACTCTTAAGCTAGATTAAATATACAATGTTGTTCAGACTAAGCTGTCAATATTAGAGACTGCTGGTAATCAACATTCTGCTGTGTGTGTGTGTGTGTGTGGGCACCTTTCTACAATGCTGTTTATTGTTGCCTCATTTTTGTTTTTGTTGCTGTTAGTGATATACTGCTTCAGTTGATAGTTGCGTTGGTCAAAATCCAGAAGGAGATAGAAGATGCATCCCAAATCAAGATCTACTCCCATCCACCCCACCAAAGAAAAAACTACATTAACTTTTCTTGCATTAGACTTTGCCTAGCATCTTTCAGCTTCACAAAAAAAAAAAATTTTTTTTTCTTTTGCACCACGAGGGATTGAACTCACGACCTTGCACTTCCAGGCAGGCGCTTAGGCCACTGAGCTAGATCCCCGGCCCTGGTGTTTTTGACACAGGGTCTCACTATGCCATTCAGGCTGGCCTTGAGCTCACTTTGTAGCCCAGGCTGGTCTCGAACTCACAATGATCCTCCTGTCTCAGCCTCCCGAGTGCTGGAATTACAGGCGTGAGCAACCACGCCTGGCTCTTCACAACATTTAATACTTAAATGTTGCTGCATCTTGTTAAGAATCGTAAAATTTTTGTCTCCTCAGGTAGAATTAGCTGTTCAACAACAGGGACTTTGTTTTATTTACTCCCCTACACTTGGCTTAGGGATGAGCATGTCCAAGGCTTTCAAGCAAGAAGCTTATTGGCAGTCAAAGGGGCACACAGAGAAAGGCAGACGGGGCCTTCTGGGTAGGTCCTGATAGGCAGAAGGTATGTGTAGACTGAGAGGCCTGGTAGAGAATTTTGAGAAGTCTTAAGAAATGTTTCCAGTGGTCGGAGATTTAGTTCAGTGGCATAAATGCCTGTCTGGCAAGTGCAAAGTCCTGAGTTTGATCCCTGGTACAAAAAAAAAAAAAAGTTTCCAGAGGCTGAATCAATACCACAGGTGGAGGAAAGCGAAGATTATCACACCTCAAGTATAAATGGAAAGACTGAACACAGGGGAACTAGTAATCCCAGCACAAGTTTGGAGGTTCTAGAGTGAAGAGTAGGATGCAAACTAGTCAAGATACGTGGCTAGGACTGAGATGGTACCTATGTGAGAGTGGTGGAGGCCTCCTGATGGCAACCAAATCCTGGGACTTAGTCCTTCCTGAGTTCACTATCATGAACTCCCATTCCCAGGGCAGTATCTAGTGCTTAGCTCCTTCCCTGCTGAGTCACTAGGCTCCAAAGAAGTTCTGCTTTTCCTGGTTATTTCAGTATACAGGTCAGGGCAAAGGATATAGCTTAGTGGCACAGCACCTGCTGGCAAATGCAAGGTCGTGAGTTCAATCCCTGGTACCAGTAAATAAATAAATAAATAAATGTAAGGCTACCCTGCTCCCTTCCCTGACACTCTACAAGGAATTACGTGAATATTTAAATTTTTAAAAATTTGTTACACTAAAAGATACATTGCCAAGAATAATAGGATAAGTGTGCTCAAAGCAAGGAGTATTTTGAAGGTTATTAATGGCAACATGTCTTTTACTGTAATACATTTCTCAAACACTTGTGTTTTTTGAGCACCCCATATTGATCAACTGTTTACAGCAATTTAATAAGTATGCTTGAGTTGGGGGAGGGGTATTTTGAGGGGGATTAATGGCAATGTATCTTTTACTGTAATAATTTTTCAAAATTTAAACATTTACTATATTTTTTATTGTACCTCATACAACAGCCAGAGGAGACCAAGAGTACCTATGAACAATACATGTTTATAAATTATAAACTTTGCTTCCAATAGACCAATACAAGAGGCATATTATATGTGGAGTGTTAGTTATAGGATAGAGATGCGCTTGCTTATGATTTTTCTTTCTTCCATCTTCAGCACCCAATAAATAGCATAAACCCTGTTATGGCTTATATCCAGATGTCCCCCAAAGCCTCATGTGCTCATAGATGGTGCTTTGGGGAGGTGGCTGGATCATGGGGCCATGATGTCATGAGTGGATTCATTCACTGATGAGTTTATAACAAATATGGTATCAGGAGGTGCAGCCTGGTTAAAGAAGGGGCATCACTGGGGGCAAGGTGTGGAAGGCGATATCTCCCCTCTCTCCCTTCTTCGTCTCTTGCTGTGGTTTTTGCTGCCATACCTTGAGCTGTTTCTTCTCTACTATGCTGCCCTGATTCAGAGCCAGCAGATGATGAACTGAAACTTCAGTAAACTGTGAGCCAAAATAAACTTCTTCTCCTTCAAGTTGTGGGTGTCAGTTACTGGGTCTCAGTAATGTTGAAAGTAACTAAGAGAGTCCCAGCAAGCAAATCCAATGCACTGCACTGTTAAGCAGCTAAAGTTAATAAAGACGGTACTTACTTACCACAAGAAATCCCTCACATTGGATCTTACCTATAAGGAGTTGGAAACCACATCTTCCTGACTAGAAATCTGTCTCCTCCAAATTTCTTTCCCTGATAAAGCATTTCATTATGTAAGAGAATTACTGGAAGTCCAAGAGTGGCAGCAAACTAGCTCCCTGAGGGTCCCAGCATCAGAAAGTTTCCCTAAAAGACTTCCCAAATATTCCTAGAAATTTATGCTTCTTGCTATTCCTGAAAAGGACTGTTGGTGGTGATTACTATATGGGATTTCCTTTTGGAATCCAGATGGCCAGAAGTGGATTTGCATGCCTTCTCCCACATCTCACTTCACTGATGTCTGCACGGCTTCTAGAGGGCTCTACAGATGCTACCTGCCATAGTGGAAATCAAGGTCAGACTAGTCATCTGTTTACATTGAGAAAGTCACCTTCAAACTGATTAGCTCTCTCTTATTTTAATTCTGTGAATAACCAGGAGGACTACATACTAATGAAGGTGCTTAATTAATTAAATGGTGTCAGAGAAATTGCAATTAAGGCTATTTGGCTAGTTAAAAAAAAACCATGAATACTGAGAGCTGTGCTGGATATGTAAAATATGTGTGCATTTGTTACTGAATTGAGGTAACAGTTTTCTCACTTTAACTGTCTAAGAGAGAGAAGGAAGCGCTCTCTGTAGAAAAGAATATTAGCACCTCTGCATTTTTTTATATGCAATGACCAGAATATATTAAAAAAATATTACTGGACATGTGAAGAGGTAAGAAAATACTAACCTATAAACGATGGAATAAAGATCATAAAAATAGAACCACAAATGGTCCAGATACTGAAGCTGACACATAAAACCTTTAGAATAATTGTAATTAACCAATTCAAGAAAACAAAAGAAAAACAAAATAGATGAAAAGATGGAGAATTGCAGCAGAAGCTGAAAAGAGTTTTTAAATGCATTTTGGAACTGAAATATGCAAACTGTCAAATCAAGAACTTGGGAATATTTTACCAAAAAATGGACAGAGCAGGAAATAAGTTTAACACATAGCCATAAAAATCCATAAAGTGCAGAAAGAGAAAAGACTTGAGGTAAAAGAAAAAACACCAGAGGTGATATGTGGGAAATGGCTATATTGTCTAATGTACATATTATTCAAATTGTACTACTCTGACTACAGACAGACCTCAGCCTCCTCATTTACTATATGAGTAAGTGGTGTTCTCAGTAAGTGACCTAACTCCTCTGAGGTTGTTTCTGCATACACAAAATGAAAACAAAAAATTCAATTTTTAAAGTGAGGCAGAATTTTGAGATATCATCTGTGTTCCTCTTTCTGTCATCCTTGCCATCCAATCAGCCCTTTCTTCTTACCAGGCCCAGAATCAAGAAAAATGTCAACAGCTGCAGAATTCTTAAACACAGGCCCCTAATACTAGACATGTGGGCTTACAAGTCTTTGGTCAACATGGAACATGAAGAGTCATAGAACAACTTTTCCTGTCTCCTGGAGTAAGTGATGGATCGTACAGGATAAAAACTAAAGAATGAAAGATAATGTCTTCCCAGGAGGGACAAGATGGAAAACCTGGGCTGCTCACTAGACAAACACCATCCCATGCCAACACCCAAGGTGAAAATAGCTCAGTTTTTAAGGATTATCTAAAGATGATCCCTTGACACTGTGAGAGATCTTCCATCTGACTCCCTCCATTTAGGAAGCCCCTGTGGCACAGATCAAGACACAAGGTAATGATTCCAATACTCATTGTATTATTCACAATTGTGTTAATTATTCACTATTATGACTACACACACATACATACATATAAAATATAAAATATATATTTATATATAAAATTTTCATTTATAGCTAATATTTAATGAGGGTTTATAATGAACCAAGCATTTGTGTTAATATTTCACATGTGGGTTAACTCATTTCTCATAGTGACTTGAGAAGAAAAGTATTAGCTAAATATCTTCTTATTATAATCCAGATTATAATGTTCTTTGTCAACCCTAAATTACCACCCAAGGAATGCACAATACCTGCTCAGTGTCATTATGTATTTGGATCCTTTCACATTTGCCTGATTTAAATACAAACAACTGCTGAGGCTCAGTCCCTCATTTACAAATAAAGTTTTGCTCCTAGCTTTCACAAGAGCCTCAGGATGCTAACTTCACTGCTGTGGAGCTTCAAAGAGAAGATTATATGAAGTGTCCATCACAGTGATCAGCAACTGTCAACATTCATTAGGCACACTGTCTCTCTCCTTTCATTTGTGTGACAAGAGAGATGTCTGGAAGACAAAACAGGAAAAAGGGAAGATCTGAGATTTAAAATGTTCCATTCATATAAATCACACAGATAATGGAACTTGGTAACAGCTACTCTTATTGTTTCACTTTTTCATGTATTTACTAGAAAGTAAACAAGAAAGTGTCTGTCTGCAATTTAGAGACGCGATGGCTGTACACTAGAACATTAGAGTTCACTAGGATGCACTAGAAATGCTATTTTAATCAGTCCACCCTATTAGGCAAATCTGAGGCACAGCCGTCCCATCTATGAACAAGCAGATAACCACAGGTACACCCCACTGAAGACCCACGCACACCCATAAAGAGCTGTGCAGACGGAAGCACAGCCGAGGGGGTGAGGCAGCCAGGCTTGGACACTGGATTTATTTCCCATCTCCAAGCTCCCCAGGAGTCAGGATTAGAAATGTCAGGATACTCAAGCCATCAATACAGTTTGCCCAAGTGGCTGACACATACAGAAAGCCCATTTCCAAGGGGCTGGCATGAGGAGCACCACGTCTGTCCCCAGGCAGAGCAGACCATGGGGACAGGCAGAAATAATGGGATCATTGGAAGGTTTAAAACTACAAAGTTACAACTTTCAGGAGGAAAGTAGCTGGGTCTGACAATCCTGCTCTTCCTGTTAGAAGTAATCTCATTTTAACTTGGCCCCAAGGTTTCCAAAAACCTATTTAGATCTCATGTAGCCTCTGCATGCGACTAGAATGTAAGTCAGAAAATCGGCTGAACAAATGGGGTTGTCAACTTCCAAGTCTACTCTGAGTCAGGCCAGAGCAGGTCAGGGACCCTAACAAGAAGGTCATGTGGTTCCTGGAAGCTAGAAGGGAGATCATCGATGTCTTAGTTTGACCTCGATTTAGGGACGGTAACCACTCTTCGCCAAGTGCCACCTTGTACTGAACACCCAATGCTGAACAGCATACTTTACAGAACTTCTCAAAAACTGCAGGATGTGGATACTATTGTCTCCCATTTAATAAAGGAAACTGAAGGCAGGATGCAAAGGCCCTGCGCCAAGATTCCTCACTGGTAGGGGCAAGGATGCAAAGCCATGTCTATCTGATTCCTTAGTTCAGACGAGCTTGATTCCCTACACAACTTCCTGCTCGGATTATTGAAATATTTCTCTGGACCATAGGTTACAGTTGACCCTGTAAAAACAGTATTTTATTTTTATTTTCTTGAGAAAATTTCTAATAGCTTTCCTGGGGTCAAACATCCATTAAGGCTGTTTCTCATCCAACACTGTACCTACCTCTGATTGGCAAGGAGAAAGCAAGAGAAATGTACGCAAGATCCTGAGAAAACTGTAAATTTCATATCTCTCACTCAGACAGATACACCACATTCATCAAAACAAAGTTTTAGTAATCAGAGAAATGTTACTGTTCTCTAAATTGGCCTACTAATTTGATGCAGTTCCATTCAGAACAATATATTTTTCAACTGACTGACAGATTGGCTCTAAATGCATGTTTGAAAAGAAATAGACAAAGCACAGCTATGCCACTTCTGAAAAAAGGAATGCAGTGGAGAAACTTGTCCTAACACAAAGGTGTGAAATGATTAACACAATGCTGTTGTTATGGAACTGGAAAAATAGCCAATAAACCCGAGAAAAGAGCCTGGGAAGATGTAATAGTGCAATAGACAGTTTAGTTAGCTTTTAAGTAGGCAGGCAATGAGGGATGTCCTAAGATAGAGTCAGGATACACAGAAAACAACATACACACCCAGTTAAGAGCCAGTTAAAGCCATGCAGCTAGTTAAGCTTAGAAATGTAAAAGCAAACACAGAAAAAGGATTAAAAAGTTAAGGTAAGAATGAGCAGAAAAGAATCTTTCCTCCCAGGAAAGAGACTTAGACAGACTATGCTAAGTTAGTAATCAGCTCCTCTCTGCTACCTCCATGCGGGACTTGGAGAAATTTAAAAATGCAGAGTAACTTGTTTCCTTTAAACTTAGTTTCCTTTGAACTCAGACAGCTGCATAACTAATTTTCTTTAGATCCTAAAGCCACCGAGCCACCTGTTTAGAACAAGTTCCCATGCTGTTTATCTATGTAAGACCAAAACAAATACGGCACTTAGGAAAGCTCCACTTTTGGATACCCACCAAGAGCTATTTTTCCTCCCTCTTATTTCCAATGAACACTCTTGTAACTTTCCCCTTTTGTCTATGATTTCATTCTTTGACTCCGTGGGACAATGAGGTCAGATTTAAAGGAATTAACTGTTTCAAAGAGATCTTCATATATGTGGAATTTAATGCACGAGGGAAACAACATAATCAATATGAAAGGAAAGAGGGACAATTCGATCTTAGAAACTGGAAAATTTGGTTCTCCATGTATAAAATTTTCAATTAGATCTCCAATTCATTTTATTCATAAAAATAATCAACTCTGTGTGTGTGCATGTGTGCATATGCATGTGTATATGTGTTTCTTAACTTGGCATAGAAAAACAATTCTTAAGTAAGATTCAGAAAATTCTAGCAGTAAAAAAAAGATTGACGCATTTGAGTTCATTAAAATTAAAAATTTTTATTCTTCAAATGTAACTTGCCAAGTCTGGTGGTACATATCTATAATCCTAACTATTCAGGAGGCTGAGGCAGGAGGATTATAATTTAGGCCAGCGGGGACAGCTTACAGAGAGACCTGTTCTCAAAATACGTTTTAAAAGGGGGACTTAAAATATAGCTTGGTGGTAAGATACTTGCTCATCATGCGTGAGGGCCTGGATCAAATCCTCAGAACCATGAAAAAATAAACACTCAGAGAAAAGACATGGACAAGTTACAATCTGAAAAAGATATTGAGAAATAAGTGACCGATAAAAAGTGTCAAAAATCTTTTAAAAACCTAAAAATGTTAAAATAAAAACACCACCAAAAGCAACAGATATGAACAGACATCTTCACAGCAGAGAAAACTCTGTACCCACTAACATATAAAGAAATGCTACACCTTAGTATCAGTCAGGAAATTGGAAAACCAAGATTACGAGATTTCATTGTACTTTCATTCAATTGGAAAACTAAGAAGTCAGAAAATACTCAGTGTTTGAGAGAATGCAGTTTAACGTGATATTTTATACACCACCTGGAGGAGTATAAGATGATGCAAATCCTTAGAAAAACAGTTTGGCATTATCCTGTACATTTATACAGTCACCTACCTTAAAGTCCATCAGTAGTAGAATGAATAAATAAAATGTGGAACTTTCACGCACTAAAATATACAGACACACAGAGAAACATCTGAAATCTGACAGGGAAAAAGTTCCAGAAGATAATATCCAGTAAGATACTGTTTATAAAGTTTTATACAAGTAAAACTAAACAACTTGAGGTTGAGATATTACATGTGGTAAAAATTTCTTTAAAACAAGGAGCTAATAATGACAATCTTCAGTATCATAGTCCTCTGACAGATGGGTTGTTGAAGAAGCATCTGAGTAGAAAAGTAACTGACCATATAATAGTTTTGGTTGCACTTGATGTTTATCATACTTTTGCTTAATAAAACAGGACCAACAATAGTAGTATATAATGACAACAGTTAGAATTAATGAAATTTTGTATATGTAAGGTCCAACAAAAATTCTGAAATATATTTCCAGTTGAATATCAACAATGGCAAAACAATGCCACTTATAAAAAGAAGCTGACTACTGGCTGTATAACTGCAGACTGAAAACCTATAACTGGATACTCTCCAACTCCCCTTTATATCTGAACACAGACAGAGAATGGGTAAATATGCAGTCCTTTTAACACTATAATCCGCTTTTTTTTCATGACCACAGCAGCCATCAACCACGGATCTGCTAAAACTTCTAACTCCTTTTCCACAGGTGTCCTCATCACTGCCTTAGATAAGGCATGCAGAACAGTGAGTTCTAAACACAGAAGCTCAATCAGGATGGCCAGAATAGCAGACAATTCAGAGAGGAGGAACTCAAGGGATCCTAGGCAAGGGGAGAGGGAGGACAGCATGTGAAGTCTGTGACACTGTTGTGTGGCTCTCTGGGTGACAAAGTCCTGAGCACTCCCTGCTGTGCAAGGCTCCATGCCTGTACTGCTTCTTGAAAGAGAAAATTAGGATAGACAACAGCATATTTAACTTGACATGTGAGAAATATGCTATTCCACAAGGTGTGGGGCTGGAAATGGAAACCAATTTCCCAAAGAAATATCTCAGTTCATGGATGACGGAGTCATTTGGGGACCCAGAGGGAAAATTGGGTGTTGAGAGCTCAGGAAGGAAATGTGATTCCTCTGGTGCATCCTTGGATGCTTACAGCAGGCAGGTCCTCAGGCTGACAGATGATGCCAAAGGGGACCCAAGGGCATGGCAGGAATCAGTAGCCTCCAACTTTCTGAATGCTTCCAGTGCTTTTCAAAACCTGAACTACTGCTCACAACAGGCACCCCAGCAAATGTCAGAGTGATAAATGCGGAGATTCCAGTGATGCTTGATTCTTTCCTTTGGTTCATAGTCAAAGTCTTTTGAGCCTGAGATCCAAATCGTTTAGGAGGGACATCAGGAGTCTCAGGGAGGGAAGGAGGAGAAAAAATCAAAAGGAAAGAATTGTTTTTTCCCTGTGAATTCCTTAGTGGCAGAGGAAACTGTATAGCACCTTCACTGTCTGTGGTGTATGGCCCAATAGTATATATTTAGTAAATAATGTTGATTTCTTAGTCAATTTCTCCAATACAAGAGGCCCATTTGAATATGCAGGGGAAGGTTGCACCAGGAATAAGTATCATGTAAGCATGGCCTAGGAGTTAGTGAAGGAGAGGCAAGGGAGAAGTCCGCTCAGGATACTGAGCAGTCTGGAAGGTTTTGGTTGCAGCCTGGGACCCTAGACAGGGTAGAGTAATAAAACCATTAAGACCTTGTAAAAACTGTCTGCACACAGGAATAATATAGACAGAATGCCATAAGTGGTGCTTAAAGGCAGCAGAATGAGCACAAAATTAGAAATCAGGAGATGTAAAGAAAGGCATAGTGTCTCAGTTTCCTCACCTATCGAATGAACGAGCATAATACCTACCACAGTTGTATAAGAATTGATGGATTTTGATGGAGAAGGATGACAAAAAGCATGAAGCATAGAACCACAGGTATTCTGCTCTCCTTGGGAAAATCACTGACCACCTCCAGTCTGCAAAAGTGATCATATCCACACTCTGGGTATCAGAGAAAAGAGTCTGGTCCATAAGCCTCAATCGTAAGAGTGAGGTCAAAGCTGTTGTAAAGTCTTTTTTAATGAGGCTTGAAATCAAGCAGATGACCTCAAGTTGGCAGAGGCTACCACAGACAGAGAAAGAGTGAAGAGGAAAGCAATGCTGAAGGATGGAGGAGGAGATATATTGATAACATTCCTTCAGCACCTAGATTCAGCCATAATGGAATTCCACACTAGGCTTTTCACCATGAGACTGATAAACTCTTTCTCTGTTTGTTTTAGTCAGTTTGAGTCAGGTTTTCTATCACTTGTATCTGAAATAATCCAGCTCACTCCCCGGGGACCTAACATGGTCTACATTCAATAAATATGAAATTAAATTCAGCAGCTCTGTGGCAGCCCATTGAAACCCTGGCTTTCCGAAATACAACTTAGTGTCACCTTATGCTTCCTGGGAGAAAGAAAAATTTCCCTGCTTAATTTTGACTGCTGGTATCATTGTGACAACATTTTGGTTCATCAGGAACTGCTATAAGGAGAAGCTTATTGTCTTCTAACTTTTGGAAGAGCACTTCTAATTAAAACAATATTAAACAGTAATAACTGTCTTATAGTTTTATGGCAATGCCCATGATTGCATAAATAAGCATTTTATATCCAATTAACATTTTATATTTATTCAACCCTAAAACAATCTAACATTTTTATTAATCAAATAAAATAGCATTTAATAGATATGGTTGTTTTATTTTCTGAAATTAGCCACATATAAAATAGCACTACATCCAATTATGCGATATATTGCCCCAAAAGAATAGTATGTGCTCACCAGGATTTACATCAATATGATGCTTGTATTTACCTAAGTAATCTAAAACCAATATCTTCCAAAAGCCTTTCATTTGCATATTACTTCCATAATTTCTGCTACAGCCATATAACACCAGTATTATTATTTACTTCAAATATTTCTTTAGATAGACCCATTTTGTTCATTTAAATAACAAATTTGTTTATTTTTGTTAAATTTGTTTATATTTGTCTATTTTTAAAAAGTAATTTTATATCATGAAGTTGACATGCTAGCTATGCTTTACAATGCTATTAAAATAAAGACATGACTATTAACATAAAACGTGTCTATCTCTGAACCTTTCTAAAGTTATAATGCCTACCAACAATTATAGTCATGACACATTTGGGGCAAACGTGTGAGTTAAACCATTCCAGCGGCAATTTCAAAGGCATCCTGTCCAATACTTTCCTGAACCTACCGGTGTCACACAGCATCTACTCATATCCTATAATACCTAAGACCACAGGGTGGAACAGCGACCTCTCCCTCCCTGTAGTGAGCCTTCTTCCTCTTCATTAAGCAATTATTTGTCTTTTGACAGACTAAGAACTTTGCCAGTAAAAAGTTAATACCATCTTTTACATGTTGGATGGCCTCTTTGATCTTGTCAGAAATTGTATTTTAATGAAGACGTCAGACAACAGAAAACACATACATTTCAAGATTTAGGGATGAAAATGAAGGGGGATGAATTGTAGAAACATGTGAATCTGCAAGCTATCTCACATGCTTGCTTTTAAAGCTCTTTTTTTTTTTTTTTTCCTCAGCATAGGTCCTAGTATTGCAGGGAGTACTCCACCCACCTCACCATGTAGCATATTGTGGCAGCTGTCTGGCCTTCACAGTATTTTATCAGCTCTATACTCTGGACCCAAATTATTGACATATGGTGTCTTGGTTACTTTCTCTTGTTGCTGAGACAAACACCTGACACCCAAAATTAGGGAAGAAAAGGTTTATTTAGCTTACAGTTTCTGATGGTTTCAGTTCATAATCAGTGGGGTCCAAGGCAGAGTGGCACGGCACTGGGGCAATACTTCAAGGCAGCAGCCAGAGCAATAGAGAGCAAAGAAGCCTCTTCTCTACCCTTAAAGTGTAGACAGACTACCGGCCCCCACCAAAACCTTCAGGGTGGGTGTAACACTCACAAAATGTCCTTGCCTTCCTTTGCACAGGATGAGGATATTTACAAAGTGAGAACCCTGGCTCCCTACTGAGTCTGTCAGTTAAACTGTGCAAGTTGACACAATGTATTAACCATAAGAATCCACCACTTGTCAACTTGGCAACCAGATATATTTCTTTAAATCAGCCTCCAGATACAAAGACATGCTAATTCTTACCATTTTGCAACTTGAACATTATAACGAACTTTAACAGTCCTTAAGAACCAGCAGCAAGTCTAGCAACATTACATTACATTAGAAACATAACATTTTGTCCTTGGACACCCAAAGACTCATGCACATCCCTCTATGCAAAAGGCATTTAGTCCATCTGCAAGAGTTTCCAAAGTCCTAGCAGTTTCAGCATTGAAACAGTTTCAGCATTGCTGAAAAGTTTAAGTCCCAAATCTCTGAAATGTAAGGCAAACTCTTAGCTGCATACCCCCATACAAACGAAAACAAAGTTAAACACTTCCAACATGCAGAGGCATAAGACAGACATTGCCATTCCAAAAGTTACAAACAGGAGGGTACAAAGCATTGGGACCAAAACAAGTCCAAAATCCAGCAGGGTAAATGTTAAATCCTACAGTTGCTTGTCCAGCATCTGAAGCAATCTGTGGTAAACTGTGAGCTCCAAAAGGCTTGTGTGGTTCCACCCCTATGGCACTTCTAGTGGTCACTGATCTTGTGGCATCTCTAGTGTGCTGGCTATGCTCCCCTATTGCAGGTTTCCTCCGATGAGCCACATTCCTGGCTTTTCCGAACTTCTGCAGTCTCCATTGCACCTCTGGCTTTGCACTCACAGCTTCACACACTGCCCTCTTAGGGGCACAGTGCCTGGCCTCCCAGGCCCTCTGAAATCGGGGTGGAAGCATTCTTAACCTCAGAGCTTGTGCATTCTGCATGCACCTAAAACCAGCACCATGTGAATGATGCCGAGGTCTGCTGCTAGCTGGAGCAGTAGCCAGACTTTCCTCTCTCTTGGCTGTAGGGGTCATGTGCCTGGATCGCTGGGCACTCTGAACCTGATTGTGAAGAACAGTTTTCTATGTCGTTGCCATTCTGGAACCTCCTGGGGCCTCTGCTGCCATTCTGGAACATGGTGCTCTGAGGCTTTCTCCTAAAAGCAAAGTCTTTCACCTTTGCAGTCTGGAAGCTGCAAAGGTTTGAGAATTACTGCTTTTTGCACTGTCTTCAGATCATCTTTTCTATTTCTCCATTCCTCAGCAATCTAGCTCTCAAATTCATCTTTACAGTCCATAGCTTTACTGGAGCATCCTTTCTGGCCAAACTCACGTTTCAAATCACCCTGTTGGGCTCTGTGCTCTTGGTTTGCAATGTAAATCTGGCTAAAAGCCCCCAACAATAGCCATGCTACTGCCTCAACATTTGACTGCCTTGAAATTTCCTTTGCCAGATTAATCAGGCCATCGCCCTTAATCTCAGTCTCAGGCAAATCTCTGGACACAAGCAGAATGCAGACAAACTTTCGGCCAAGCCATAGCACACATCGTGTGGAGTCCAACACCCAATGCAGTCCTTTCCAGCAGAAACCTCCTGAGCCTGGTCTTTACCAGCAGGCTCTCTATCAGCCTCCTGGTCTCCTGAGCTCTGACCAGAATCTCCCCTACAGAACAGCCTAAGCTGGTCCAGGGCTTCTCTTTCAGGTGACATCTCTGAACCTTTCCAAACTCTTCCCACAACCCATTCCCAAAGGCTCCTGAGCCACATGGTCAGGTACAGTTGCAGCAACGACCCCACTCCTCCAGTACCAAATTCTGTCTTGGTTACTTTCTGTTGTTGCTGAGACAAACACCTTACACCCAAAATTAGGGAAGAAAAGGTTTATTTAGCTTACAGTTTCTGGTGGTTTCAGTCCATAATCAGCTGGGTCCAAGGCAGAGTGGCATGGCACAGGGGTAATACCTCAAGGCAGCAGCCAGAGCAAAAGAGAGCAAATGAGCCTCTTCTCTACCCTTAAAGTATAGAAAGATCTCCCCACCACCACCAAAACCTTCAGGGTGGGTGTAACACTCACAAAATGTCCTTGCCCTCCTTTGCACAGGATAAGGATATTTACAAAATGAGAACCCTGGCTCCCTACTGAGTCTGTCAGTTAAACTTCTAAACTGTGCAAGTTGACACAATGTATTAACCATAAGATATGGGTACAATTTTTAAGACTTCTGCTCTTCACACTTGGATAACTTCCTTCAAGGTGTTTAAAAATGTCTAATTATACTAACAGTAAAAGTTAGTAATAACAGTACAATGGTTACTAAAATGACTTAAGCCTTCAGATGGATATAAGCAACAAAAGAATTTGCAGTATGCCAACAAAGAATTGGCTACTTCCATTTACTAGGTCAAGGGTGAACATGGCTTATATTTCAGCTATCTGGTTTTGAAATCACATAGTTTCTTGAAGAAAAAAATGGGTCAGATGACTTCTAGTTTCTTGCATGAAATGCACACTTAAGACCTTCACATCACACTTTGAAAACTAATTCAATTTCACATGGAGTACACTGTTTTAGGCAAGGATCTTTTACAAAAGAGGGAATTTAGGAATGCCATACTTAGTAATTTGGGTTGGAGAGGCGTCAGAGACATTAGTAGGGATATTTGCCAAGTGGAGGATGGGGAACGGCACCTGTCATTTATCGGCACCTCCGATGCAGCAGCCTGAGTGCGAAACTGTTGAATATGTCATTTTAATTAACTCCCACATCCCTTTTTTAGAGTTAAGAATCAGGGAGGTGCCCACTG
Organism: Cuniculus paca; assembly: GCA_004365215.1. Classification (NCBI taxonomy): domain Eukaryota; kingdom Metazoa; phylum Chordata; class Mammalia; order Rodentia; family Cuniculidae; genus Cuniculus; species Cuniculus paca. The sequence goes on along the minus strand of RJWT010002382.1, from coordinate 5,101 downwards.
TGAAGTGGCCAAAAGACAGTTTTCACTGCAGCAAGAGGGGAGATGATGATAGGCAGGCAAAGAGAACCCCCGCATCCAGATGGATAGAGAGAAGGAGAGTGCAAAGAGAGGTAAAACCACAAGCAGCCTTCTGCAAGTGCATGCAAAACACCACATAGAAGGGGTGAATGACCACAGAAAGGCAAGGTCAGGGGACAACAGCAGTATGGGGAAAACACAGCAGAGAACATGCCTGTGACAGAAAAGTCACTCACTGGAATGCCAAAGTGGGGCCCTGGTGCCTACAAAGGTGTGTAGGAGTCAGTGTGGACAAAGGAGGAGGCTCTGATAGGAGTGACATCAGAGCTGAAACCTCAGGGAGATCCTGGATCCATACTGACCACTCTTGACCACTCTTCACCTGTGACACCTAGACTGGCTATTATCTGTCTCAGAGGCAGCTGTGAAACCTAAGTGACAAGAATCAGAATGTTTCCCAAGCTGTACAGCTGATGAAGCAGGGTTGTTCTGGTGTAGACGACTTTCCCAGCCCCTCCCTGAGGAGGGAGTGTCCTTGAACTCCTGTCCATATTACAGACACAAGATCTGTCATTCTCTCCATGCAAATTATGTGTTGTAGGCCTTAATCCTCTAATAATATGTGTTCATACAAAAATTTCCAAACTCAGGCAGACCCCAGAAGCTATTAGTGGACTTTCATTTGTACAAAGAAATCCTTGACTCTGCAGTGTTCAAGCCCTACTGAGTTTTCTGTTGTCTCTGTACAACTTTCTTGGTTACTCCTACCACACAATCACCTCGCCTCTCTTGGAAGCCAGTATGTTCTACCCCATGTGCCTACAACCTCCAAATATCTATTACTTTTAGTGTCCTATGAAGACTCAATAAACTCTGGGGTGAGGATTACCTCTTATCCATCTTTGCATCTTAGCCCCTGGCAGAGCAAGAAGTACATGTTGAGCAAAACTCAGTAAACATCTGACAAGTGCAAACTGACTACGTTACTGATGCTTAGCAAATACTGTGAAGTATGGACCCAAAGGTCACCATGTCTGGTGGTTCTCTTCACTGTGTTGGGGCTTTGCTCTCCCCACTGTACTTTAAAATTCTGTGTATTTCCCATCTTCATGTATATGTGCTGCCAAAGTGCACATATTTGCCTATCTTTGTGAATATGCAAGAGGTGATCAAAATAAATGGTGAATATTTAAAATTTTTAAAGTTATTACAGTAAAAGTTATTGCCATTAATCTTCCTCAAACTATTTCCCATCACCTCAAACCAATTTACCCTGCGGTATTTGTAACTTTCTGAAGCAGTTCTGGATGTCCTCTTACACAAGTGACTTTATGAGTTGTGACCAAACATAGAGTGAATGCTGCTTCACAGTGCCATCCAACAGCAAGGCAGATTCATAAAAACATTACAGTGACTCCTCATCCACTTTATTCACAGGATCTGGCACCATGCAACTTTGGTTCTTCCCCAAAGTCAAAATGACCATGAAAGGGGGCCATTCTGAATCAATTCACGACAGCACAGCTAAAGACAAAAGAGGATTCCAGAACTGCTTCAGAGAATGGAAAGAAAGATAAGACAAATGTGTTTGAATGGTGCAGGGGAGGGGGTGAAAGGGCTTAATGGCAATGTATCTTTTACTGTAATAAATATTTTAAAAATTTACACATTCACTGTAGTTCTCAACCACACCTTGTAGTGTGATTTTTTTTTTCTTTTTTCTGTGTTATTTCATTTTAATGGATGAAATACAAACAGAGTCTAATTGGGCCCTATAAGGTGAAGGAAACTTTCAAGATTCTGGCAGTAGAGCTACATGGGACTGCAAGACAAGAGTTCCATCAGCTCCATCTCCACTTAGCAAATTTGCCCCTACATTCCAAAAGCAGCATTCCCATTAAGATGTCCTTAGAAAAATTAGAAAATGTCCTTAGAAAAAGCCAATTTCATAATGCTAATAAAACTAGAAAAACTGGAGAATATCTAGCATTGAGCTTTTCAATACTAAAGAACATAGTCTTCTCTGTTTATAAGAATTCAACTGCTTCTTCCCTGTGAGAACTATTTTATGAGAATTTAGCTGACCCTCATTATGCCCTGTGAGAACCACTTTCCTCTTCCTCCTTTTCAGTGCAATTAGAGTAACAATGGCAGCAACTAGACAGGGAGTACATGGTTTCTATAACAGAATCAAAAGCAGCCCATTAAAATTGTTTTGATTCCCATAGTTCAGAGATTGAACTTACCAAGAGGTTGATGACTAACCTTCTGCCCTTAGGTGTGCAAATTGGCTTGCTGTGTATCTGGAATTTTACAAAGTCTCACCTGGATGAGCAGAGGCACTGAAGGTGGGAAACCTGGAAGGCGCATACCACTGGCGTGGATAAGTCCCACTGCCAGCCACAATGTCCCTGTGCTGTTGGCTGATTGGCAAAAAATAGTGTTAAGGAAGTACTTTCACTTCTTTGTTTAGTAGACCCCTTATGTATAAAACAGAAGCTCCAAACTAGGGACACAACACTGGAAGCTTTTAGAAAGAGACCCTAATGGTGAGAAAACTCAGATTACTCAGCTGAGAGGTGGAACCAAGTAGCCAGTCACTGGGTTGCCTTAAGGGCTTCAGCTGCCATCCAGTTGTTCTGATGTAGACAACACCACAATTAGCATTTCAAATATAAAGTTTTTCCCATTTCAAATATTCTTTTCTCATGGCACATTTCTATTACTTTAATTAGTGAATATAGGGTGTAAATCTTTTAAAACCATTTTACAAATCCTACCAAAGCACCCTGGCACCAGCACTAAGGGCCTAGCACAAGGCATGCTGTTGTATTTTCATACAGGATAAGCAGAAAGAAAAAAGCAGATACATTCTCAGCTTGCATTAACTGGACTATTAAAAAGACTTGACTCTCCAAAAGAGAAAAGAACTAAATCATCAAGGGTAACTTGTCTCCACAATTAATCAATTCATATAGCAAGGGGAATCTTGCAAACATCACCAAGTTAGATAACGGATATGTATGATCCACCTGTAAGTCAAGGAGTAGCCATAGGAATAGTTTCTGAGGATGATCAAGCAGTGCATTTCCTGACAACACTGTCTTTCAGTAATCTCTGCCACCTCTCAAGTGTGGCCCCACGGCCAGCCCCCACACTTGCAGTAGATTGCTGTTGACAAACTCAGCTCTCTGATGCTTTCTACTCTGGTGCCAGAGCTAAGTGAAGCCATGAGATAACACCTGTCCTTATAGCCAGAGGAGAGGAACCACTGAATTTTCAGATAATGGCATGGTTAAACATGATCAGGCAATAAAGAGATGCACACTTTTATTTTAAAATGCCATAATGGGTTGGAGAAAACCTCACCAAGAACAATAGAAAGTTAAATTTATGTTCTGATCAGTTTTGGCTGGAGCAAAAGGAAAGCCTGAGTATCTTCTAGTGGATGTGACATTAGTACTACTAGTGTAAGCGTATACTACAAAAAGAGGACAGCAGGGATAGACTGAACAAGTACTCTCCCCATAGTATGCTGGTTCTTATGTCAGATAAGGAAAACGAGGATCAAAGGCTGCCTGTAGAAGTGCAGATACCAAAAGATTAAAGGCCCAGCCCTATCGCTTACCTTGGACAAGATACTGAACTTCTTTGGGCTCAAGATCCAAAAGCAAGGGTGAAAATTAATGAGATAATAGAGCGCAATACCACTACCACTAAAGACATGCCATAAGTACCTATTATTATTAATAATAATTACAGTAATGATTCAAAACAAATACTTTTATATGCATGCAATTTCTTTAAAATTTTCAATAATTCTGGAACTTCCTATATAAAATTCAGTTTTATTTTCAGAAACCAGATAAATAATGTGACTATGACTGTGTCTCAGTAATACCACATGTTTTATTATGAAGCATTCCCAACCTATCCCCAAGCATAGAACGACTTGGAAAGAGAGATACTGAGGAACATGGATAGATGTGAACTGCTAAGAAGTATCAGGAATTATTATGTCCAGCTACGCTTGGAAAACAAGGCTTGAGTCTGCCATGTCCAATATGGTAGCCAACAGCCATATTAGGGTATTTTGTTAAGTTAATTAAAATTATTAAGTGATATTTAAGTTTCCCATTTCATAGCTGCACTAGCTACATTTTGAGTGTAGATGTTTCCCTAGCAGCCACACTGAATGGCACAAATGTGGAATATCCCCATCATCCCAAGACACCTATTCTTCAGCACTGCAGCCTGGATAACAGAAACTAGTCCTGATGACAGTTGGGCCCTAAACGCAGATAACAAAGGAATTTCACAGCCACCAGAATTCTATTACTTTCCTTTCTTCAGCTTTACCCATAAGACTTTATATTCAAATAGACTTCAGTGACAGGTACTCATCACTTTGACAAACTGATACAAGCAAGAAATTCCCTCTCCTGGATAAAGCAATACACATGAGAACACAAATAGTCACACACACACACTTTTTAAAAATTTTAATTAAGTTTATTGGTAAAATTTAGGTATAGACAACGATCATATTCATCATAAGGATTTTGTACCTGTATATGATGTATGTGATTTGTCTTTTTTTCCCCTCCCATTCCCCTCCCCTCCTTTTGAACCCTCTTCCCCCTTATTTACAAAGCTTTGTTTCCATTTTATCTTTCTTTTCTCATTTTTCTTTTCCCTTCTTTCCTTTCCCCTGTCCCCTCCCTAGTTCCCCTTTCCTTTGGAACAGTTTCTTCTTTTGCAAACAATGTCAGAATTTCAGGATATTCACACCCATGAACCCCTCAGCTTGAAAACACAATCTAAGCAACTACACAGAAGGCCTGTGCATCAAGTGATTGACTGATACAACATTGGGAAGAACATCTGAGAATTTGTGCAAAAAAATCAAAACTCAAACACTTCTCCTATTTCACTTGCACTTCATTTTATTCCAGGCATTCTTCCTTTCTTTTACTTAAAAAGCAGTCTGCTCCCTCATGGTGTCCTCAGTACTAGGCTCAGCTCACCACACTCTGCCTTTGGTAGTCTTGCAGGTCACAGTCAAATTTGGATTTTAGGCTAA
>RJWT010002381.1:18583-41274 GCA_004365215.1 Cuniculus paca | reverse complement strand
CAGTACTGAGGGCATAAAAGATGTCTAATAAATGTCAAAAATATCCAAGAAATGATATGAAACTATAGCGTACTTAACAACTAAAAATTTAAGTGATTATATCTAAATTGTGCTAATAGACTTTTTCAATACAAATGGTGTCTGGTCTTTATGTATTTCTTCTCTTTGGATTGTGTAAGATGTCTGGTTTCACTTTTAACTGAGGCTGTGTACCTTCACTTTCAGTCTTTTAGTCTCTGCATTGACATCAGTCAGCTGTTTGCAAAACTGGGTCCCTGAATACTAGGTAACAGTGAAGTCTCAAAACTTCCCCTCCAGGTTTTTCCTAATGGAAATAAGAACAGAGTACGCCTCTTCAGATGCACCTGCGTATGACACATGGCTAGTGTTAGCCTTCAACAATCCATATGGCCTTGGCCTAAATGTCCAGAAAGGATGCCCACCATAAATAACATACAAAACAGTTTTGCTGCAAATCAGCTAAATACAAACTTTATTCATAGACATAAGGACAAGTTACTCTTTGTAACCGCAAGTATCTTTTAGGAAGAGGGCTGAACTTCAGCAAAATTTTAATGTATACAAAAGTTGCCTTCCACTGCCCACACTTTCATTTTTTGAATTCCTAGTAATCTCAGGCAATTCCTGCTCCTTCCCTGAGACCATCCTTAGAGTGCTTTCTCCCCACATCCTGAACCATTCCATGCTTCTAATATTTCTCTCCAATAAAGTCTAGAATAATGGGCTTTCAGTCTTGAAATCATCCAACTCAATTCCCTTGTTTCACAACTGGCAAAATAGAGTCCTGTGAACATTTACGAAAGTCCTATGCCACATAGTGCTCATGCAGGAATTGGCCCAGAACTCAAGTGTCCTACTATTCCCTGCCCTCAGTCACTGTCACTAAATATGGTACCACAGAATTAATTTAAACAGTTATGTTAAGAACAAGTATATTTCTTTTTTAATTATAGGAGCAATTTGTAAAACTCTATAGTTTAAATTTTTTAAATAACTATATCTTCTTCCTACAAAATCCCTCTCCTTTCTTCTGAAACAATCAAAATGGTATCTTTTTTCTTTCCATTTAAATACATTTTGTTATACAACCAAACATTTTACTTTGCCATTTCCATGAGCATTTTAATGGGAGACACTAATATCTAAGAAATCAGTGCTGAATACACTCCATTCTTAAGATACTAAAGACTGGTAGTTGCTGATATGAGAATCTTTTTTTCTATTTTTAATTGACTGTATTTATGAAATACAAGGTGATATTTTAATATATGTGTGCAGTATGGGTACAAGTTAATTAACATACCTACTATCTCACATGCTTAACATTTCTGTGGTAGGAACATTTAAAATCTACTGCTTGGCAATTTTCAAATATGTGATACATTGTCACTACCTCTATTCAGCATACTACACACAGGTAACTAAGAATTTTAATATTAAGAACTTTGTTATTAAGATTTTTTTTAAAAATAATTTATAATTACCTGGTGTTGGCAATTTGACTTTCTTGTCTGTTTGTCAACTTACCATATTGAAGGTCTGCCACACAATTTGCCAGTGTTCCAGATGGTCTGTTATCCACTCAGCTCTATATCTTCTTCCATATTCTCTTCAGCATCACCAGGGAGAAGCCCAGAAATACATTTTTCAGAATTCTTTTCAACCACTATTGTGGGTTAAATTCTACTGATAAAAAGAACTCCCACTTGGGAGACTGAGGCAGGAGAATTTCCTGTGAATTTGAGCCTAGTTTGGGCTACATAGTAAGTTTAAGGCCAGCCTGAAATATATAGCAACTGAAACCCTGTCTGAAAAGAAAATAATAATTATAATAATAATAATACCTTCATTGAAAAGGATAAGGGAAATATGCAGTGGCAGAAGAAGGATGAACATTGATAGAATGTTTTGTTTAAGAGGTTGAGGCCAGTCTGGATTACAGAGTGAGATTCTGTCTCAATGAACAAATTTTATTTAAAAGTTAAGTATGCTGGTCCATGCCTATAATGCCTAAGTGGGAGGCCAGATCAGGAAGATCACAAGTTCAAGGACAGCCTTCACCATTTAGTAAGACTCTGTCTCAAAATAAAGAATGAACTGGGCGTGGTGGTGCTTTCCTATAATTCCAGCGCTTGGGAACTGAGGCAAGGGGATTGCCGAGAGTTCAAGGCTAGCCTTGGTTACGTAGTGAGTTCAAGACCATCAAGACCAGCCTGAATTACATAATGAGACCTTGAAGAAAGAAAGAAAGAAAGAAAGAAAGAAAGAAAGAAAGAAAGAAAGAAAGAAAGAAAGAAAGAAAGAAAGAAAAGGAAGGAAGAGAAAAGAACTCCTATAAGATTGAAAAGGTGCCCTGAGAACCAGCACCATGCACAAGCCACCACTAGAGTGGGAACAGCCAGACCCAAGCATTTCCCCGTGAGTCAGCACCATTCACGGACTGTGGGAGCAGAGAATAAGGCCCCACCAGGAAGCGAGCCTTCCCTGGGAACCAGCACCATGCGTGGGCTGCTGCCAGAGTCGTGATAGCCAGAGCCCAGCCTCTCCTGGCATGCAGGTTGGCAAACAAGAAGTACCAACCCCTCCCCCAATCCCTGTAAATGACTTGCTGATCTGGAGAAACACAGGCTGTGATGATAGCTATGAAGGTGAAATGCAATTGGATGCCTGTGATGCTCCGGTGTTTCACTGACCTTGCAGGTCTAGGGCCAGTGGTCTGATCATCTGTTCAGGGGATAGCAGCACACATTGTGGCATCTAGGGGAGATCTCCTTCTGAGGATGGCAGCCATTGTTGATTCCCTATTGTCTTGTTTTTGAACTCCTATATCATTTTCATTGCTTTCTTGGGCTGGGTTTTATTCTCTTTGTTTTGTTTGATTATGTTATATCTGATGGCCTGAGCAGTTGTTTCAAAGATAGAAAGATATATTATGGTAGCCATTTTGGATTTACTATTGTCTTGTTTTGAAGTCCTTTATTGCATTCATTGTTTTGTTTTTATTGTTTCTATTCTAGTCTGTTCTGTTTAATTTTTACTATGTCTGAAGGCATCTACAGTTATTTTGAGGACAACAAAAAGCATTATGATAGCTATTGTTGATTTTGCAATGTTTTGAAGTTCTGTATCACTTACACTGGTTTGGTTTGATTGGTTTTATTTTATTTTACTTTCCTTGGTTTTATCCTCTTTAAAAAAAAATTGAAAAGGCAACAGAGAAGAAAAATTACTATGCTCTGGCAGTTGGTGCAAATGGAAGAAGACAGGAATTGACAGCAGTTACTAGGCAAACTTCTGTAAGTTACCTGCTGCCCAGCTTGACTAATGCCTTGAGATGAAAGACTCCAGAATCTTTGACCACTTTTCTATACACAACTTTAATTCCTGGATCAAGTGGGGTCATTATTACCCACATCCCATTGACTGCCTAACTCTACCTTTCATGTTTATTTTGTTTTAATGTCTTTTCAATCTCAAAACAACACTGTAGACCCCATTCTGATGTTTTCTTGGGGATATTTCTGGGGACATTGTCTGCTATATGAAGATCCATTGAAAAATTTCTGTGAGACTTATTTGACAAAGGAAATACCTACACATCTGAAATATTGTGAGTGGATCAATTAACTAAACATTTTGGTTGCTAAGAAAATCAAATGTAAATTTTCATGTGATTTTCAGAAGTTGCACAGCATGCAATGGTCCATGTATGTTGGGAAAGTGCTCGGATCTGTCAGGAGGGCAAGTCATTTCTGCCTGGTCACTCAGGAACGTAAACTCAGTTTAAGTGACTCTACTATTTTTAGCATTTGATTTCCAGTGTGCTCCTGAAAGTCAACATCGCAGTCAACTAAAGGCACTGAAAAACAACTGAGAGGAATATTTATGAATCAGACTTGAAATATAATTATTAATTATACTTCTATCCCATTGGAGAGAGTCTCATCACTGACCACTCACAACTCTAAGGTAGACCAGAAAATGTAGTGAAACTCTACAGCAGGAAGAAGACAAGAAAAGATTTTAGTAGATAGCTAATGGTATTCTCCTTGGTATATTTTCTTCTAGTCTTTGGGCCATACTTTTTGCATGAAATTAGGATTATATCATATTCTGCTACATTTATTTAAAATTATGTTGAACATTTCCTTGTCATAAAATCATGTTCAAAAAGTCTTAAAAGATAATATATTGTTTCATTTCATATGTACCAGAACTTATTTATATACTTCCTCACTATCAGATAGTTAACTTCTTTCCAAATTTTGGTTTAATAAATGAAGTTGAAGTTCAAAATTATATATAAATCTTTAGCAACTTCTCTGAAATTTTTCTCAGTATATATTCCTGCAAGTAGAATGATAAAGCCAAAGGACATATATGCATAAAGAGGGTGTCTTTTATTCCCGTTTCACTTAGTAAAGTACCTGATTTAGTGACACCTTAGAGTAGCTGATTTAGTAACATTATGATATAGATACAGGGGACTTTTCTTCTCAACCATCACCCTTCTAGATATAAAAGTTCCCACATTTGATCTCAGAGGATCTCAGAGCCATTGAAAACAGAATAATTACTGGAAGGCGGGCTGGCTACTGCACCTGGAAGTTCATTGCTAATGCGAAGGACAGCTGTGCAGATCATGAACACAGGCTATGTATAACAGTCATTAAAATGGAAACCGAGTAGTCCACAGACACTGACTTGCTTGCAAGTCATTGCCCAGTGATAGCAAAAAGATGTACTCAATTTAAAATAAACTGAAGCTAATTTCATCCGTCAAGCTCCAGCGTGCCTTGATCCTACCATATTTTTAATGATACAGTGCTGTATAGGTTTGTGTAAGCCACTTCAAACTCATTATACAGTGCGTTTATCTGTAAACAAACAAATAAAGAAGCAAACTGTGGAGCCTGACAAAGTACACCTCACAAACCAAATCTGGTGTGCAGCTTATTTTTGTAAATTAAGTTTTGTTGAAATACATTTATTCATTTCCATATCATCTACTGCTCCTTTCTATTAGAACTACAGAGCTGAATAGCTATAATAGAGACTTTATGTCCTCTAGACTTTAGGTATTATTATCTATCCCTTTATAGAAAGAAGTTGCTAACCCCTCCTGTACAGGGCAAGCTACAGCTACTGAGCTAGGTACTTACATATTCCCCTACTTATCTATTGAGCTCGTTGAACTTCTAATAACTTCTTACCTTACTTACAAATGTTCTGTATAACATGAATGCATCACTAACACATTTGACTTCCTCATCTTCAGACTATTTCTTCCACTTGCCATAAATTTTAAATTTCATTCTTCTCATTTATTTGGTTCCAATTTATAGGCACACATTATATTTCAATCACTTAAGTTAATAATGAACATGCTAAGTAGCAAATTAAGGAAAAAAGTATTTCCAAATGCTTGGTGAGCAGCACTATTGACATTTCTCTTTCCCTTATGCCTCGTAAATATTATGCTGTATCTGTGTGGTCACAGCCATTTCTATCACAAAAGACTCTCCAAACACTGAATTACTCATCTCAGTAGAAACAAAGGAGAAGAGGGATTAGGCTGGAAGCAAAGCTAAAGCAAAACCATCCTTAATGGTATCAAAGGGACTTAGAAATAACAAATATATATATATTTTTTTTAAATGTGCCCTTCTTTCAAAAGACTATTGTGAGATCATATTTAGGGTCCTAAAAATTGCCATGAAATGCAAAGGAAGCTAGAAAATATCATCAACATTAAAAATCAGTTAAAGAAATTCTAAAATGTAAAATATTTGCCTAAATCAAATTAAATAGCACAAGAGAAAACCCAGCGATTTAAGAAGCACATATAAAATTGCAAGATACTTCTGTCTCCTAGTTAAACAACTAGTTAATCACTGTTCTCCAACTGACGTAATAAGGACGTACTTGCGTGTATTTATTTACAAGACCAAATACATGATTAATAAAAAGACGCAGTTTAAAATACCCTTTTAATGTTTTCATTATACAAGTGGACTCAGATTCGTGAATAAAACTCGCCAAAGAAGCATGTGAAAAAGTGGGATGAATCACTACTGATTTCCTGCCTTGCCCCTTTCAAAGAAACTCATCTCCCCCCAGTGAAAACACAGAAAAAGTTGACAATTATAGAACCGTGAAGAAAACAAGCACTTTGTTTTTGTTTTGCTTTTTTTTTAATCTTTCATACAAGGCCTTCTTAATTCACTGCTCATGTTTCACTTACGTCCTTCCTAGAGGTATAAAAAGGATTCATCATTTAATATAGAGATAATTTTAGAAGGAGCCCATTTTGTTTAAACAAATGTGGAGCTTTTCGCCAAGCCTTAATACTGATGTTTTCATTGGCATGTTGACTTTTCAAAGGTGACATGTCTTTGGTAGTTTTAACTAGAGTCTTGTATGGGGAACAAAAAAAAAAAAAAAAAACTCCTAAGACTTCTTTTACCTGAATTACTGTGATCCTACTGTTTGATGAAATCCAGAAGTTGCTTCAAGTAAAAAACAATTTTCAGAAGTTCACATAGTGTTGAAAGATAGATTCATTTTCAGATCTTCATATTCAGGAGTCCTTCCCAAACCAACATCTATTCCTTTGCCTTTTTATTCTTTTTCTTTCCTCCATGTACTCTGGGAATTGGGTATTGAATTCATTTTCTCCCAATCCAATTCTTTTTATGAAGTGAAAGGTTCAGCCTTTGAGCAAAAGTGCAAAGGAAATGTCTGTCTGGGCTTTCTGATCTTCCCTTTTAGTATCTCCTTCTTTGACTTTGCTCTTTTCTTCTAGGAATCTAGTATCATATTCTGGGTCCTATATTTGTTATTTATTGCAATTACCCAAAAACTTGGTGACATAAAACAATAAACACTTATTATGTCACATGGTTTCTGTGGGCCAGGTATTTGCATGTAGCTTAGGTTGGTGGTTCTGCCTTGAGATCTCTCATGAAGTTGGAGTCAAGATGTCAGCTGGGGCTGTAAACATCTAACAGCTTTCCTGGAGGTCAAGAATTCACTTTTTTAAGATGGTTCATTCACATGCTAGTGCTACTTACTAAGACAGAGGGTCTCAGTTTTTCACTACAAGAAATTCTCCATAGGGCTGCTTGCATGTCCTCACAACATGGCAGCAGGCTTCCCCTATGGCTTCTTGGGGCTCTCTCAGACTAGGTAAAGTCAAGGCTTCAGTGTCTTTTGTGACCTAGTCTAGGGAGTCACACTTGGGAGTCATTTCACAATATTCAATTTCTTACACAAGTAACCCTTATTTTGAGTGAGAGAAGACAACACAGAATGTGACTAACAGACCCTAACTGATGAAAATCTTGTCCCTTGGCCTGCTTGCCATTGTCCTTTTCATTCTCTCCAGAAGGCCTCTCCAATGAAAGCAAATTTAGGAGAGTTTATCCTCTTTATTTCCTATTCTTCCTTAAGTGTAGCTTTGCTGATTTGATAAGTTAATTTTGGCTGATAGGTTCAGAGAATGTTGCGGGGGGAAATGTAGCTTCTAGCACACATCCTCCTTCTTCAGAGAACAAAAGAGCTGAGATCTTGACTAAGCAGTAACTCTAGTAGAGGAAATGTCAGGTATTCCACAAACACATCGGGAGAATATCCTGTTATTTCACCCTGCAAAATTTCACTACGGAGGCAGATAATTGCTTCAACAACTCCCAAGTCTGAGTTTATAGTGAAAATTTGGGCAATAGAATAATTCTAGTCACAAGTTTTTACTTTAGCACTCTATTTCCTATGAATACTTGCATATTAACTAGTACCCAACAAAGAATTCTATAAATACTAGTTAAATGAAAGAAGTCCAGACAGCATTGATTTCTTAATAAATGAGAGTACTGATGTAGTCATGCACCTGTTTTATAAAAATTCAAGAGGTACAACTTCAGTAGTGAACAGAGGAAAACCAAAACAAAAATTGTCCAACACCCCTTAGATCCATGCAACACACTCTGTTAGAACAATTAGAAGCAGAGCACTGTCACAAGGATGAATTCATTTGAATTATGCCTTTAAGATTAAAAAAAAGTTTAAAAATTACAAACAGTAATTATCAGAGACACACACAATGATTCCATTTACTGAGTCTCTAATTCAGAATATGTACATACAACTAATACCTATTTTAGCAAACCTGCAGGGCACATAGATATTAAGAATGCCATTCAAAAAAGAAAAACAAATATGAGGTAGATGATAAGTTAGAGATGGAGAACTGGGATTCAAATCCAGGTTTGATCTCAAAGCATAAAATTTGTCTTCAATACTGCACTAACTTGCTGCTTTTAATTTAAAAAATAGGCTCATTATTACCAATGGAAATTCAGGTAGCTACTTGATTTCTCTATGATGGGCCTGGGTTCATGGGTATGAGTACTGTCATGTTGACTCAATGCAACTGTGGACTTGCCCAAAAGCCTGGCATGCCATAGCCAGGGACTTTATGGAGTTTATCTCTGACCACACAACTTCCTTGAGAAGTTTGGAAAAAACAATTTGTTCAAGGCTCACATCAACACTGAAGTCTATACACTGTAGGGATGTGTAGTTTTATTTGAGGAGAATAAAGTAGAGAAGAATGAAATATTCACATTTCTTATAAGCATCAAGTTAAATTTAGTTTTCCTTCTATTAGTAAAAATACACCATAAGGGTCTATTTTTCTGTATACAACTACTTTTTTTATTCCATAGTAACATTCAACTCTGTATGAAGTTCTAAGCTTTAATGAAGGATTTTAATGAAAAAGAAAAATATCCCCACGTCTACTTTATGATCACTAAGCATACAATGTCCAAAGGAAAAAAATAACACCTATAAACCACAGAGTTAGAGTTTGAAGAATGTTGGAAGCATAACATGCTGAATACTATCATATGATTACCCAGAGCTGAGGAACACAAAAATCCTTTAGAAAGGAAAATGGAAAAAATGAAATTCATTTCAAATGGATTACCAGTAAAAATTGTTTAATTTTCTACATCAATCAGTAAGAAATAATTACCTTTTATATCTTAAAATTTCATAACAAACTTTTGAAAGCATTTCAATTCTCTTTTTTTTTGCATGTCATTATAAGTTTGTCTTAAAGCTCAAGTTTTTTTAGAATTTTACTAATTTCATTCCAGCTTTGTTCTGGAACTGTAGGGGATACAAAAAACAGTCTAAGATTTTCCTTGTTCTTGTACAGAGCCTCTCAAATATTATCAAACTTTCAGATCATGTAGAATGCTTGCTAATTAAAATACAGGGCCCTACCTTGAAATTTCTGGGTTAGCAGGTTTGAATAAATTCTCAGATGATGTTGATGCAGTGGTCCAGGGTCCACACATGGGGGACCACCCCTGTAAGATATGTCTCTAGTCCAGACAAGAGGCTCACAGCAACTTGAAGCGTAAGAATATTAAAGAAGTGATCCCCCAAGCAGAAGACATCGGAAAAAAAAGAAGATGGGCTGTCTCACTGGACAAGAAGGAAGAAAAAGAGAGACATCTCAGACATTGAGATATATATATATATATATATATATATATATATATATGTATTTCACTCAGCAACCAAGACATTTGGAGGATGGCTTCTCCACTGACCAGAAGCAGTTGTTACATTTGAAAGGTGCGCAAGGTCCAGGAAGTACTGAGAGCCATGGAGTAAATACTAAAGGATCATGAGTTTTAAGAGCCACTGCAGGTTTTATACTGTAAGAAAAACAGTTTTGCGAATATTTAGTTATGCACTTTAGTGAAAATAAAAAGCAAGAATATACATGTTTGATTACTGCAAAGAGAGACTAGACAGAGGGAAGATGCCAGTTAACTGATAAATGTCATGGGTTAGGCTTGCCCAGAAAATAGCCTGAACTAGGTAGGAGCAATGAAAATCAGTAGGAAGGGACAAATAAAAAGAAGGAGCCAAGAGTGACTCAGCTGACATGAAGGCCAATGGAAAGGGGAAAGGAAGGAGTCAAAGTTTACTGAGGGTATGAACCTTATGACTAGGAGAAAAGAAATAACAAAACATCTAACTCTGTTGGACCGTACCCAAGTATTTCTGCTGACAATATAATATCAGAAGGTACTGACTTTTAGGGAGGAATGGGAGAGTCTATTTTGGCAAGTTTCAAATTTTCCCTAATCTTACAGGGTCAGGATTTCAAGTCTGAATCTCATTTGTGTCCAAACCCATTTAAACTCTTTAAGAAGCGATTTCCTGTTTTAAAGAGGGAAAAACGTATATTTTTTAAATTATTCAAAGGGCTTAAATACTTCTTAGACATCAAAAACTCTTAAGAAATAATATTTTGATGATTTAAGTAAAATTAATCAAAAACATATGGATTGAATTTCCTTTCAAATACACATCATGTTTGGAAAGTAAGGGTAAGACTGCTTCAAAAAATGATTTCGTTCTTTTATCAAACCCAAAGTGACTGAAAAAAAAAACCCTTCAAGCAATCAAAATCTCACCAGGCTTGTCCTACCCTGGTTTCTGTGCTATTGAACATCAAATTCTTTCAGGCCATTTTACCTTTTTAGTCAGTGAATCATGACATGGGTTTTGAAAAGACATAATATTTACAGACTGTTTTGACATGTGTATCTGCAAAATAAGATAATACAGTTGCATCAGTTGAATATTCTGATGAGCACTTAATACACATCCAAGAGCACCGATTGCCCATACAAACCTATGATCGTGGTTTTAGTATTTGCCAAAAGGGATTATTCTGAGTAAACCTTCCCTGAAGAGCTGCAAGGAACAGGACTAGCTTGCCAGCTTTGGCTCACTTAGCATCCCTGCCATCAATCTGTATGCACACACACATGTGCATGCACACTAACTGGGGCGGGGAGAGAGAAAGAGAGAAAGAGAGAGACAGAGAGGCAAATTTGTATGGCTTTTGTGTTTTTGTATCTGCACTTTCTGATTTCCTTGCAGCACCACCTCCATTAACTACATCTTAGACCGTGGCATATTCCAAACCCCATAGTCAGTGGTGGCGAACCTGTGGCACATGTGTCACGGCACGCTGTTTATATCATTGAAAGTTCTAAAAGGTTCGCCATCACTGCCATAGGCTATCTTCCCATATTTTTAGTCTCCACTTCCCTGATTCTTGCAAGGTACTCTTTCAAATCGCACCTCTGCAAAAACAGGGGAAAAATGGGTTTCATATTTAATAGACAAATTCACAATTTCTTTACACCTGTGTAGTAGAAGGAACTCAGATCAGTACCCTTGTATCATCCAAAAGAGCGTTCTGTTCCACAGTTGATCAGTAGCCAAGCCAGAATTAGAGAGAAAGTCTCCTGATTTCCTATCCAAGTTTTTTTCCATTACACTATACAGTCTCTGGAACACCTGCACTTTACAAGTGACTGTATGACTCCTGAGTGACTGTCCTTTTCACTAAAACAAAAGAAACAATTTCCCAGAATGATTGCTCATCATTTGCTTTCATTGTTCATCATTTGCTCTTAAATTTCTGCAAAACTATTCCAGCTAAAATGTTTGTGGACAATCTTCCTACAGAACACTGTGGGCACAAAGAAGTATGATTGTTCAGAGTAATTACACAGTGCTCACATCACATTTCATGGTCTTGTACAGCAGACACTACTAATGTGTAAGGTCTGATGGCTTCTAAACAATCATGCTCAGTTTAAAGAAGTCATTTGCAACTGGGGATGATTTTTGTTCTCCACTTACATTTGTCAGTACCTGAAAACATTTTTGGTTTTCACTACTGGGGCATGCCATGGGCATCTAATGGGTAAAGGCCAGCGATGTGACTAAACGTCCTGTAATGCATAGGCTAGGTCCCCAGAGCAAAAAAATATCAAACTTCAAGTGGCCACAAAAGTCAAGTTTGGGGCCCTGTTTTAGGAGAGGGGGCTGTTATATAAGTTTATTTGAGAATTTCATTATATCTGTAAGTTTGAGTTTAATGTCCCTCTGTCTTGCAGCATTTATTCAGCACCTACTATGTACTAGACACTCTACCAGGTACTGCTGTCAAATCTTCAATCTAACCATCTTACTACCTAGAAACACAAGGTGTTTTAGTCTCACAAAGTTCTAGATGCAGTGAAAAACAGAGTGGAGTCTTCAGTCAAAGATATTCCTGAGCATGTTACATGATAGACAAATGAAATGTTTCACCCATTGAAAAGGCATGATGTGCCTAACCTATTCTTGGGATCAACAAGAGTCATTTGGACATGTGGGGGAACTTTCAAAAGATGAATGCGGTGTCAGTGCCCCAAAACCATCCAAGAACAACTACACAGGCATCTGCAAAGAATTCTTCGCAAAGTGAAAAATGACTACATGGTTTCTTTTGTTGTTGTTGTTGTTGTTCTGCCAAGAAGTGAAAAGCAAACTGTGTTTCAAATAGTTTAAGAAAGAAAAATCTCCCTTTGATACCATGTCTTATTTACTTTTCACCGAAATGTCACCCTGTTAGTCTGGGTGCTATTGGAGCATATCAAAAGCTTCTTATATCAGTGTTATTTCTACTTTGAACACATTCCTTTAATTTAAGTCAGAATGGCTGGTTTGTATTAAACTATTGGAAAGGGTCTTGGATTTCAGACCGATAGTAAATCCATGAAAAGAGCAAATGGCTTTTCTGTTTCCGGGAAATCTAATTAAATGTGAAAACAAATGTGTGTGTGATATATAATGGAATAATGTTGACGAATAAATATTGAGTTTCTGTTGTTCAATAAGTTCTCTGAACTCTAGATAATGTGAGAAAAATATCTTCCCAAGCTTGGGGATCTGGAAACAGGGAAATATGGAATGATAAATGTCCAGTCAAAACTATTCCAGATTCTCCATATTATAGAAACCTAAAATCAAATGAAGGAAAGACCTCCTCCATAGGCTTAGGTAATAGCACTTTCCTTCCAAGTGGCCAATGTTGTATCTTAGGGGTTTTGTTTCTCCTATGGTCCCTACTAGAACCCTCAAGTGAAGGGGATATATAGATACATATAAAAATCTGGGACACCTCAGCCCCTCCCCCTCTACCACCACCTTACACTCAATCGGACTTGGTAGTGGAGGATCCTGCCACAAGATGGCGGTCACAGTTTATCTTTGCTTTCAGGGTCTACTTTCTGCGGCTCAGTGGGGATGTCACGGGGGTCTTTGTAAGGAGCACATATGGTGTTGTAATGCCCCACAATCTACATTGATGTCTTCCATCTCAACCCACATACGATCTAAACAAAAACTAAGTGTTTATTATGCAGTTTCCAGACAAGTTCTCTTTTAAACATAATGCTGCTTACAAACCCATTCTACAACAAAAGTTACTTGTCCATGGGTGAGATAAATAGAAGGGAGAGAGAACGAGAGAGGGAGCGATTTTACTGAAATAATATGATTGAGACTTGCAGCTCACAATTTACAAACTATAGCATGTACTATCATATTTCATGGCTCATCACATTTCTGACACCCTCCCCCACCTTGGAGAGCCTTATTTAGCCCAGTTACAGAGTAGGTAGAAAAGTATCTTGTGCTTTTCTATTCTGATCTGACCAATAATCCTACCCACCTCAAGTTCTCTTTTCTGATTTTTAAGATTGAGATTTGCATTAAAAAAAATAAGGCCACCTATTCTGCCAGCTTAAACCCATGGGGAGTTCATTCTCAGCACATCTAAGCTCCCCCTCATGCTTTCCACTGGAACAAACGAACTGGCAAATAAAGAGCGTACGTGGGGGTCTTTCCAACTGCGGTGTCCTCTTCACCAAGTAATATTCCAGATGCATCCTGTCTAGTCTTTTCTCATGATGCCACTTTGCCTGGCTGTGTCTGGATGTCTCTGTGTGTCCGAGTATTTGAACATGTGCAGTGGATGAACGGTTAAAGAGCTATAGCTTAGCTGAATAACAGCATTATTGCAATTAAAGACATAGTTATAAGACACTCCAATACTAAATAACCTAAAAGAATCTTTGTTTAGTTCTCTGGCCTTCACAGCCTAGGGTATAAACAATAAATAATAATTTCTGGGCTTAAAACACACAGTCACATTAAGGGTAGAACATTAAGCCAGAAAACATAGTAAGCAACTCTCAGTATATCCTGGGTTTGCTGCTGGAGAAATGATGTTTTATGTTTTTTGATTTTTTTCAATCTTTCTTCCTCTGATGACCAATAAGCAACTACCCAGGACCCAATATTCTTACATATGCAGTTTTTCTACCAAGACAGTTCCAACATCTTACTATCTTCATTTTCTTTGCCAACCTACATTCTCTCCAACTATCTATGCCTAAAGAGGGAAAAGATTCTACATTGTACAACTCTGAAATCCCAACACCTATCATTACACCTGCACGATACCAATGGATGGTAAGTGCTTTTTAACTAAATTAAACCAATGGTTCTGGAGAGCCCTTTCAAAATAAAAATCAGTCTTTATAAATCGGGGGGGGAATGTGACAAAAATATGTATATGCACTAAATACAAAAAGTTGATCTATACAATATATTAGGAAAATGCAAAACAAGACAAAAATAAAATATTTTTCAAGCATCAGATGACCTTTCATTTAAATAATTATCTAACATTAGGTCTTGCTAAATGGAAACAAGTGTATTTGAATAACATAGATTGATCTAATGTGATGATATCAGTCAAAATTTGGAATATACTGATATAACAAAATTTTTTGTGTGTTTTGTTTGTTTAATTGGTGGAGTTTTGGGGGGCTTGTTTGATTATTCAGAATTTTTGTTTTTTATAATGCTGAATCTCAAGCCCAGTGCCTCATGTATGCTAAGCATGTGCCCAACCTTTGAGCTATGCACCAGCCCTAGCAATTTTAAGGAATCTGCATGGGAGACTATTTCAATATGTGCACAAAAGTGGAAGGTTTTATAAGTCATGATTTGTATTGAAAAAGTCCAGAAACTAAATGTCCATTAAAGAAGAATGATACTACTACAGACATAATATGAAACATTGAGCATCGAAAAATAAATGAGGAAGACTTCTCGTTCTCTTCTGAGAAAACCTGAGTCTCATTAAACAGGAGATCTAGTTGTAAATTAAAAAGACATGATCTCAGTTTTTAAGTTTTTTTCCTGCATGTCTGTGTGTGTGTGTGTGCAATGAAATAGACTTTACTGAAGTGTGGTTGTGGTTGGACACTAAGAAAAGGAACTTCAAAGCAAGTCTAACAATTTTGAACAAGTATGCTCTTTGTGTTAGTCAGCTTTCTCATTGTTGGGGGGAAAAATACCTAATCCCCACAACTTAAAGGAGGAAAGGTTTAAGTTGGCTCAGAGTCTCAGAGAGTTCAGTCCAGTCTCTAGCTCCAAGGCGGGAACATTACAGTAGACTGGCATGGTGCAGCAAAGCTGCTCATTTCATGGCAGCTAGGAATCCAAGCAGGTTAGAAAAAGCACTAGAGAAAAAAGATCTAGGAACTGGATATTTTCCCCAAGACCACAAACCCAGGACTTACCCCCAGTATACCCAGAAGCATGTTTTACTAATTTGCTAGGATACCCTTCTAATCCAGTCAAGTTGGTGATCGTGATTAACAGTTACACTCTTCTTCTCTTCCTAAAGAGTCACATTAGGATGTTTTCACTGACTGCTCTACCTGTTGTAGTAGTCCTAGCTTCATGCTTTTTCTGTGACTTTTCTCTCTTCCCCATTTTATTTTGTAAAACTTCGAGTACATATACGTATATGAAATTAAATAAATTTTTTCTTTATTCCTGGTAAACTAATCAATTATGATCTGCCTTGCACATTAGCTTCTTACAGGTTGTAATTAGGACTGGGGATACCCAGTTATGACTGAATAAGTGAATGGATAAATGAACAAAAACAGGTCCTCATTATTTTTTAGCTGCCAGATCTCTCAAAGTATTAGGTGAAAGTGAATTCTATAGAAAATAAAGTGTCATAGAAAATAAAGACACTGTGGTGTTGGAGAACTGGTATTATTTAAATAACTTATGGTAACTAAAACTCATACTTACAGAACTCATGCAAAATGAGGACCACTTGTGTATATGATCTACCACCCTCCTGGAAAACTGGTCCTCACCACTTTCATCCTTGGTATAATGGTCTGTTACATGCCAAAAAACCATATTTCATGGTGAAAATGTATATTAAGAGTGGAGGTAGGACTCGAGATTGGTTGAATAGCTTATGGTTGTGAGTAGGGCAAGTGGAGAATAAAAGAAAAATTTGGAAGCAGGGAGCAAGGCATGCCTACAGCTAGGAGGCCATGGATAACCAGTAGCCAGGTAGAAGAAGGCAAAGAGGATTTGTGAATAATTATGTATGGAAGGATGTGCTGAGGCTAGTTTCCTAGGCTTGCTCAAGCAAGTTGACTAAGGTGACTTTGGCTTAGCACAGAGCAACAGAATAGAAGAACTGGGGGTAAAGAACAGGCAGTTAAGCTCTTGAGGTCAATCTTTACATGTCAAGATTGAGTGGTTTTTTAAGACAGACAATGAAAGATGCTGAAAATGAGCCCAGAAGAGCCATCTACGTTGGCAATGTAAGCATAGGAATCACTGACATGTAGATGTGTGGGTGAATCACTGACATACAGATATGTAGGTGATGTCAGGTAGGACAGATGGGTGCTGCAAAGAAACAGAAGTGACTGGTGGTCAAAGACAAAACTTACTCACTTATGACAGGACCATTTCTGATAATCATAAAGTCCACTGATATAAGGCCCAACTGCCCTCTAGTGGAATTCAAGCCATTTTAACTGCCAGTCACAGAAATAGTTTGAGCTGATTCTCATATGACAGTGGACTGACATACTGGTAAATTTTCTATAAGGGAAAAATTATCCGAAGGCAAAGCTCTTACTTCCCTCCACAAGACTCTCCATAAAATGAGTTTTTTCTGTTAATTGAATTTTTTAAAATACAGTTAATTAATAACTGTGGTTTTGGAATACCAGTTTACAATCCCTTTTCTATAATTCGAGTATCCCAAACATTCTTAAAAAAACAAAAATTATTTGCTTGTTCCCCTGAAATTATTTGATGATAAAACTTGACTTGACCTGAACTAATTTGGTGGCAAAATCTGACTTGAACTTCCATGCTGTTTATATACATTAATCTTCATTAATGAAATATCATACATTTCATTGTAATAATTGATTGATGCAAGATGCTAATCCAGACCCAGATGAGGGTGTTATACCACAAAATAAATGCGCTCCCATTTTTTTTAAAATGTAAACTAAAATCTACAATGCAAAAATGTCATGTATCAAGTATCTGTGAGGTTTTTAGACAGAAGATCAGGAAGATTTACAACTTCAGAAACTATCATAACATTTCAATTTTTAAACACAGGGATGTCCAAAGAAGGAAACACCACTAATTTAAACTAAAGAGAAAAAAATGCAAACTCAAGTTATTAAAGACTTAATAGGAATACAATTAGGAATCTTGGCAAAAGACACAAGCAGTACTTAAGTTTGCTTTCTCCAGCCTAGCCATTGAATGGATTTCCACTATCCTGATCGTGTGTGTGTGTGTGTGTGTGTAGGGGCATATGTGCACACACATACATATGTATAGACCATACCTGTGAATCATAAAATGAGCTTCAGCAATAGTTGTCTTCCTTCTCTCTCAGCTGAAAGCCTAATTTGAAGTATCCAAGAAATATGCAATGTGGTGGATTGTATATAGGATGCTATATCGTAGTTTTATTCTTCATTCAAATCTTAAAATATTAAGATGACAAAAGTCTAAATGAAGATTCTATGCAATGGCTTTTTTTTTAAAGTACAAATAAATAATAATAAGCATTTTCTACTATCAAGGAACAAAACAGTATGCTCTGAAAAACTCAATTTATAGTGAAAAAAATCTATGATAACCTCATTTCTTGTGCTCTCCTGATATTTTCATGGCCGAGGGCCAGAATCAAGTCAGGACAGAAATATTATCACAAAAATTTTTATCTATGTATATACTAAAAGCAGACCAATTTAAAGTGCAGCATCCAATATCAACTGGAGTAATTTTTATGCCCATATCTTGGACCTTGCGCAACTATTTTAAAGATAATAACATGTAATGCATTAACTATTGTTATTCTCCTATTATTTTGTTATGAAATTTTGTTTTACCTTTTTTCCATAAAACAAAAAAATAAAATAAAATAAAGTTCAGCATCTTTTCCGAAAAAGCAGTAGCTTAAATTCATTTAGAATTGGAAATGTTTGCATAATACTTATTTATCCATCCAACATACATTTATTGCGTGGTTACTAGGCACCAAACACTGCCCTAGACATAGTGAGCAAGCAAAGTCTTCCTAACTCATGTTCCAGTGAGCATTATCCCCACTTAGAGATACAAAAATAAGATTTAAAAGTCTATGCCAACAATAAAAAACAGGAACAGAAGTGGCCTACAGAGTGCAGAACACTCTGGCATCAGTCTCTAAACCTCTGGCTCCCTCTACATTGTGTTCTCTGAAGTCGAGGGGGACATCAGAAATAAGGACTAGGACAGTCACAAAGGCAGGGAGAGTATACACAGCCAAACCCCAAAGTGAGAGGAACAGCACAATGGCCCCAAAGAAGCCAGAGAGGAAAATTCGGGGAAAACTTATTATCCCAAAGCCAAACACACCAAAACACACTTTAGATTTATTTTTAAATCTTTTTCTGAAATGGATAGGAGGGCAATGTTCATTTATGGATAGTATATTTTTTATGATTTTTTTTCTAAGATTTGCTTAAAAGTGAGCATTTGAGAAGGATCTTTTGCTAAAAATGAGGATGTTATACCAAGAACAACATTATCTTGATTTTATGGAGCCTATTTTTTCTTGCAAAAAACCTCAGAGCACTTTGTGAGGGTACCAGGCTTCCAGTGAGCAGTAGCTAGATAGGTGTTTCCAGAGTCTCTTGGTATTTCCTGAAGAAAGACAAAGGCAATAAAGGGGTCACCAAAGGCCACAGACACACTGTGTACAGTCTGTATTTGTGCATATTTTATAGACAGGAGTGGTAAGCACCAGAGATGATACAGTTCTGTCAGCTTTTGGCTCCCAATAGTTTGAGACTGGCCAAAAAGGCAGGTAAACAAAATACCAGCTGAAAACTCCTCTACAAGAATGCTTTGGAATATCACACCTGGATTTTGGCTCCCAGCCACCACAAACAGAGTATGTGGGCCTCCTGGCATTGAAACAAGAATATTCACGAGAGATATCAGGGAAGTAGACGACTTGGGGACCTGATAATGGGATGTGTTTTGCCTCTTATCATCTGGCTCACAGTCAGCCCAGGTGGAAAGTGACTAAAAATGGCTGCCATGTTGTGGCCTCTGGGCTGGGTAGTTTCTACTCAGGTCCTGGTAAACAAGGATCCAGCTCCTTCAAACAAAAGACCCAAAAGAGAAACTTGGAGCAAACGTGTAACAGACCTGCCAAGAACCCAATGGGCCATGAAAAAGAAAAAACTAATAATAATAAAACCGACAGAAAAAAAGAAAGCAACTGTGGGAAATAAAGCCTCCTCACCTTAAGAGACGGTTCGAAACTGGCACAAAAGCCACTCTTGTGGTAAACCCATCTGGGATCTTGAAGGAGGGCTTCTGTAAAGAAACTGTCGGTGAAGGTATGAGAAAGTTACTAGATTACAACATGTAGGGAGGGAAATGAGACACAGCTAGATTTAATTGAATACATAAAAAATGCATTAATGTTTGAAGTGCCTTCATCAACTTGGCAATAAACTTGTCCTTCATTTTCAACTTTCTGAGCTTCAGTCATCCTTCTAGGTCAGGGTTTGTACAATTGCCATGTGGAGCTGGATAATTTTGGAGGGCTGCTCTATGCACCACTGAGCAGCAGATCTGCCCTACAGACTACATGCCTATATCAGCCCCCACACTCCCTGCGATTGTGAAACAGAGAATGCATCCAGACATTACCAAATGTGCATGGTGATAGGGGAGTGGGGGTAGGGGTGAGGTGCAAAATTGTTCTTAATTAAGAGCTATTGCTCTCAGGTGAGAGACCAAATGGGAGAGGGAAAGTAGGGTGAGCTCTGAAGCTAGCAGACCTAATCTCACTTCCTGTCTGTGTGACTTGGGCAAATTATTACCCACCTACGTCCTCAGTGTCCTAGTCTGTGCCACTGCTAACCTGCTGAACTATGTGGATTAAATGAGATATAGCCTGGCAAAAAATAGGCATTCAATTTACAGTTATCTTCCTGCTTTCCATGGCTTGCTCAATTTAGAGACCCCTTCTACTATTCTAACCTCTCTTCTATCCTGTCTATCAAATGCCCTAAGTCCTTTTCTGGTATGTCCCCATAGCACAGACATTGAACTAAAATCAAAAGATGTGGAATTATGCCTCAGCTTTGTGTATTTAAGCAGTTATTTAGCCATTTTTTATTCCCTGATTTTAAATTAGTATCTTGGTATCTACAAAACTACATGAAGTTATTATTCACCTGGTCAGAAGCTTGACTTGACCTTCTATTGCTTTGTGAGTCAGGAGAAACACGGGGTTGCAGGCTCTTTTCTTTATTCAACCAAGTTCATATCTTCTTAAATTGATTCTCAGGCTGCCTGTGCATCAAGACGTCTTGTGAACATGTTCAAAACAAAACATAGGCATCATTTCTAGACAGTCTCATTTAATAGGTCCAGTGCAGGTATCAAGAAGATATTTCTTTTTTTTACACTTCTCAGATGATGCTGATACATGGTCAGGATTGAGACCTACCATCCTAACCTCAGATCCTCTAATCTAGTAACTGAACCTGCTTACCATCACTAACTCATGACTAATTCCCTCCAACCTCCAAAGCTTGCCCGAATAACTGCTCCTGTCTGGAATACTTCCCCAACTTTTCTCAGCCAGTACATGGTTTTGTTCTTTCAAAACTAACTCCAATTAGGAAGATTTTCCTCTTTTCTTTGATGCTCACCCTAGAAAACTCTTACTACATTCATGATATGCGATGCTTTGAAAGTAAAAGTTATTTCAAAGCAAAACTAACCAGCAGTTATACCGTATTGTACTTCAGAGGGAAAAATGCTGGAAGTACTTCTACAAAGCATATTACAAACCAAAAGACTAGTTTGACTTCTTTTTATTTAAATGGTGTCAAAGACAGTTCATGAACCAAAGAAAAAGAACCTTGTATTAGAGTTACAAAAAAAAGTCCACAGTTCATCTTCATCAGCACACCTGACTCATAAAACTTCATTCTAAATATCTCTTAGCTCTTTCTAAATATTAATGTAGTGTTATTATTCTGGTAACATTCAAAAATTATACTGCATGCTCTAAAGCAAAAAAGGAATGTTTTGAGCAATAGCAATGTTTTTGGAATTGGTGTGTAGTTTTACAAAGTGATTTCTTGGGAAACATTTATTTTAATAAACAAATTACGACATATTTGCTTTGTAAAAAGTTGTCACTATGAATCACAACATCCTACTACTTTAATTATTGTTACTAACTTAAAAGCTGATTACCACAGTGGTTCTCATTGAGGGGACAATGAATCACAACATTCTAGTACTTTAATTATTGGTACCAACTTAAAAGCTATTTGATTAGCACAGTGAATCTCAATGAGGGGGCCTCTGGAAATGTCTGGAAACATTTTTGATTTGTCACAATTTGGGAGAACAGTATTACTGGCATAAAGAAGGCAGAGGCCAGGGATACTACTTAACACCCTACAGTGCATAAGGCAGGCTTTCTTCAACCTCTTAAAGAAAGAATTGTTTGTTCAAAAATGTCAATAATACCACTGTTGAAAACACTGGATTAGACATTTCTGTGACTCTATGTTTTTATTCTTTTATATTGGTCAATCCTTGCCATCCAGGAAGTTTTAAAAAAAAATTTTAAGGTCCAGGCTACACTCCAGATCAATTAAATCAGAATTCCTGGAGGTAGGACTAAAATATTAGTACAGTCTTAAAGGTTCCCACATGATTCCAATGTGGACCTTTGGTTGAGTACCATTGCATTAAAGTTATTAAGAAAAGCTGTGTCTAAAAGAAATGATGAAAAGAAGGCATATGAAGTGAAGAATCAGAGGCCTTTGAGAGTAGGAAATAGGGAATAATCTGAATTAGTAAATAGATTTTGATGAACAGAGATTCAGAGAGATAAGAATTCAACCATCCTAACTTTTGAAGAATTTACATTAGTTTACCAATATAATATACAATGTGTTGTGAGAACAAGAAGGAAAAGCACTAAAATATATCGATGTGGAAAAGTAACTGTAAATCAACTTATACAAAGTCATGTGAGAAAAGAAAAACTGTTTAGGAAGCTAGAGAGATAAGAATATTCAACACAGGCCAGGCATGGTGGCTCACGCCTTTAATCCCAGCACTCGGGAGGCTGAGACAGGCGGATTGTGGTGAGTTCGAGACCAGCCTGGGCTACAAAGTGAGCTCAAGGCCAGCCTGAACGGCATAGTTAGACCCTGTCTCAAAAACACCAGGGCTGGGGATCTAGCTCAGCGATCTAAGCGCCTGCCCGGCAAGCACAAGGTCGTGTGTTCAATCCCCAGTGCCGCAAAAAAAAAAAAAAAGAATATTCAACACAGAAAATCTAAGACTAG
>RJWT010002381.1:0-18483 GCA_004365215.1 Cuniculus paca | reverse complement strand
GAAAATCACATGACTACCTTCTGGGAGCAATGCTTCCAATGACCTAATCAATCACCTTCCTCTGGGCCCCACTTCTTAGAGATTCTACCCCTCAACAATGCCACAGTGAAGACCAAACTTCTGGCACATGAACTTTTGGGGAACACAAATCATATTCAAACCACAGCAGGGTGAAAAGTCTTCAGAATTAAAAAACCAAATGACAACTCAATTAGGAGTTCTATATAAGAAAGAAAAGGCTATTTACTGTTGATATTTTCAAATGCTAATTTCACAGAGATTAAGTGCTTTATTTTATCATCCCAGGAAGCATGGCAAACCAAACATTGAACCTTAAAAACTAGTTGACTTCTGGGCCCCATGTTTCATAACATTCTGCTGATGCTGCGCAGAATTAGAATCCCCAGCAATACCACACCCACCAGTTTAAAAGCAGAATACTAAATAACACATGCACAATCACGTAAATTTACTAATAAAAAAGAATGGACACTTTCTACTCTTTCCTCAGAATTGAACTTAAGCAAATAATATTTTCTACCCCAAAGACCTACTAAATTCAAGACCAAGCCACTTTTTATAAGAGATAATATGAAAAGTCCCTAATAACAAAAATCTGCATCTTAATGACTTAGTTGATAGTGCCCCTCCCCCTTTAGTTTTGCCTTCTACTTTAACTTCAAAGCATGTGTAATCCTTACCTGGTAACTACTAAAACAAATGATTCAACATACTGGAGAAGTTCTCAGTCTGCACATTTGCCTCTTCAAAGGCCTATTAAACAGATCAAAACCTGACAACAAAAGCAAAGCTACTGCCACTCACTCAAATTAGGCAGAAACCTTAACATCATGTTGTATTTTTCTTTGTGCATCCCATTATGAGTCTATGTAACAGTACAAGACCACCACAGAGGGCAGGGGGATGCCTGAATTATAACAGCTGTGGTCTCAATACGGGACCCACAGCACACTGTGAAATCCTCCATAGCTCTGGATCATGATTGGAGTAGCACCTGTGCAAAACAGGTTTTTTCTGATCCCCTAGAAAGCCTTCTATTTTATGCAGGCCCAAATTGTGTTTGTTGTTCTTAAGCCGGTTCCCTGCCTCGGAATTTAGACAACCATTCAACTGCTCAATTTCATCCCTCTAAAGCAATCCAGACAGATCATGGGAGATATATCAATGAGTCAGTTCATTCCTGCCTCACCCAACCCTTCCCTATGTGACTCCCTGGGCAAGATAAGTTTTATAGAGATGAAAAAAGAATGTCCTTTGTCCACAATATACAAAGGTTTTTTTTTTTTTATGACGTCAAATCTTCTGTAGATGGCATAAGAAAAAAACTGTAGGAAGGATAAGATTCCTCCATTTCTGTAGGACCCATTCGACCAGTAAAACAGACATCACTGAATGCCCCAGAGGAAATGGTTACCAACTGAGGTGATCATTTACACTAAAAAATTTCTATAGTTTCTGCTTTTTGAAAGTCAGAAGAATGTCATTCTTGGATACTACAGAAAACGTGATTAAGACAACTCTTCAGAGGTCCACAATAGGGAAAGGAAATGTCAGAATCCAATTTTCAGGCTCAATTATTCATCTCATAAATAAATTTCAAAGATGGGTTTGTCTTATGAAAGTTGAGAAGTACAGTATTTAGCAATTATGCAAACCCTCAGGACTTGGCTCCTTGAAATCATTTTGTTGGTCTTGGAATACTCTTTGCATCCAAGCAGCTGACAAAGTTTTTTATTATTATTATTAATAACACAAGACTTTAAGAAAGGTCTGAGCTTCTTTGAGTTAAGAGACTCTAGTTTAATTCCATTTTTCCAGTGTTACTATGGACCAATGGCTACTGATTTTGTACATAAACTTTGCACTTATGTCTTTTCTACTAATAATTCATTAGTCAATTCAGAATGAATTCAGAGTCAGCCTTTATGAAGTCTTACAGAAATATTTACACAAAGGAAAATCAGTGGAAATCTCAGTAGGTGATAATTGTAATAATTGTACTCCTGGCATGCTTAGTCACTGGAAGTATGCCTACAGAACAGCTCACTGCTGTTTCACATCCATCATTAAGTATCACAGTAAGCATGCATCCCATTGAGACTTTTAATAAAGTTTCTAGCATGTCTACTGCCATTATTTCCATATAATCAAAAATACTAAAATGTGTGAAGATTTGCAAGATACCTGCCAGGCTTCAACCTTGTTCTCCAACGCCTTATGTTTTTAGTCAGTAGACCATACTTCAGCTTGGGCAATACATTCTTTTAAATGAAATGAAGTTAAATCAAATGCTTTTTGTGTACTTAGCATTGTATTAGATACAGTACCTCAGGAGTTTCTAAAGTGTAAAACATGCTTTATCTTCAAAAAGGACACAATAAGTTTGGGAAGACAAGATAAATGCTAGAAAGATCAGTAAGAATTGAAGGATTTGAGAAATGTTCAGGACGTTTGCCTTTAGCTGCACATTAAGAGATGGATAAGATTTGAGTGGAAGGAAGGCATTTAAGTGGGAGGCTAAGATAAACAAAGATGTGAAGGCAGAAATGAGTATGGCTGTCATGTGAGACTGAAAAGCAGTTTCCACCCATCCCCTTTTCTTTGGTCTTATTAGATCCTCCTGATGGGGACAAGGTCAGAGTTATTTGAAAGAATTTTGCCTTATCTGTATGGACTTCCTATAGATACAAATCAAGAGAGTCACTGAATAAGGGAACACTGATAGTTCTGTGGATTAGAAAAGTCTGGATCTGGAAGGAAAGAAAAATAGGAGGATTATTATGATTATAATACAGTATATAAAGTGCTGCTATGGGAACATATTTTCTCAAAGCCAGGAAGATTCCTAGGTGACCACACACACGCACACACACACACACACACTCACCATATCTATCATATAGATCTAGTTATGCAGACCTTGAAAGTGAAAAACACTCCAGGTGATGTCCAAGTTTCTCAGTCTTCTGTCAGACCCTATACTTTTTTACACTAAGCCTCTTCATCTTCCACAAAAATCCACTCATATACTAAGGACGTCTTAGATTTACTGGCTGGATTACAAATCCTGACAGTCGTGAAGCAAGCTTGCACTCTAGAGCACATAGCCTTCTGTCATCCAAATGAGTCCACTGGTACCATCCTGTCTGTTCCCTCCAAGAAATGAGCAAGTTCTTTGCTTTCCTAGCTCAAAAGAGTTCCATCAGTATTCTTGGAATCTCATTTTATACTCTAAGAACTTTCCCAAACAAAATATTTACCTTGCTAAGTGAATTCTAGTGAAAGCAATTTTCTCCAACTTGCTAAGAGTGTGAAATAGTGGTTGCCAAGGACTGATGGGATGAAGAAATGGGGAGTTGATAGTTAAAAAATACCTACAGCTTTCAGTTATGTAAG
Organism: Cuniculus paca; assembly: GCA_004365215.1. Taxonomy (NCBI): domain Eukaryota; kingdom Metazoa; phylum Chordata; class Mammalia; order Rodentia; family Cuniculidae; genus Cuniculus; species Cuniculus paca. Next base: position 15,066 of record RJWT010002381.1, on the reverse strand, counting down.
AAAAATAAATTTTGAAGATCTACTAGTCAACAATAATACACTGTACCCATACTTAAAATTTGCTAAGAGGAAAAATCTCTTGTTAAGTATGCTATAAAAATTAGCAATAACAATTTATAAAATAATGAAAAATATTTTTCTAATAATTAATACTGAAAAAAATGGGAAAACCTTGGGAGGTGATGAAGATGTTTATGGACTCAAGAGTAGAGATGGTTTCACAGGTATATCTTATCCTCAAATTCATCAAGCTGTAGATATTAAATAAATACAGGTTTCTATGTCAATCTGACAATAATAATAAGGTAATTTTTTAAAAATCCTGAAAGTGAGTATGAGAAAAGTAATCCAGGCAATCTTTTAAAGCTTTTTACCAAGTTCTTTCTCCAAAGAATAGATAAAAAGACAAAACACCCTGATGGCTTGCCTTCTTTCCACTCCATACCTTCTTCCCTCCATGGTCCAAACTTCCCCAATCCTTCTCCCAAAGCCTTGGAGAAGGACAGCCTCTAAAAATCTAATTGGCATCCTCATTGCATTTTGTCTCTTCATTTATTTCATCCCAAGCATTTGAGGTCTTTTCTGGTAGCAAAAGTCTCCAGACCTAGAAGAAGGTATTCAGTGAATATAGCACTATTGATAATACAGTCAACAACACAAGTGTTTATGGGAGCTCCATGAAGTAGGTAGGACTCTCATCCTACCCCTCAGAACAAAGGAAACGAAGAACACATCAAGGAAGAGAATAAAAGGAAATGAAAAGAATATGCGGGCAGAGTAAAGGCCTTTTGAAGAAGAAAAGGGGCATATGGTAGATTTAGTAGGGAAGAGCTGAGCCCTCCAATGGAAGTACATAAGGGAAGTATTTCTGGCCTAAATATTTTCAAAGGGAATCAGAAAAAGGAACCAAAATTGGTCACTGAACTTGAATTTATTAGGTTGAACCACATGATGTTGTTAACATTCAACTCTTTTCACCTGTGGAAATAACAATGCCATATGATTCAACCATATCTAAGTAGCCAGGGAATTCATTTGATGATTACTCAATCTGAGGAGGTTGGTAGTGGGAAATAATTAATGGATATATGATTCATTTACCTTGTTGTTTTGTTTTATTTGTCTAGTAGTTTTAAATCAATGAAAATACACACAGATACTAAAGTTATCAGTAAAATATGACAAAATAAACTGTATTTTTCTTTACACGGTATTTATATGCATGTATTCAAATATATACATTATAATAACTATGCATATGTAATTAAATGTCTTATATGACAATCCCATTAATTATCAAGTAAATAGCTACTAAAAGTAGCTTTTTCCTTTAATTTGTTATGTCTAGGACCCAGAGAGAGCAGAATTGAAAGATGTGACAGTTGTTTATTAAGGCCAGGAAATAAAAATGACAAATGGGTCCTGTGACAAAGTGTCAGATCTTTTTCCTTGCCCTAAAATAAAAATATTTGAGGTAGAATTTGCTAAAATTAAATGTCATAAAACTAATGAGTGGAATCTGTGATCAAATGGAAACACAGTTCTTATCAGAAGAAAATATTGCCCATGAAGGCATAGACCTTATTCTTCAACACAAACTACTAATAGAATGAGATTTTGTGCCAGTGGATATAAAGAATAATAATACCATGATTGTGCATGTATGGCTGTCTCAAGAATTTCTTTTTTGCAACTTTACTTGCTCCAAAAAATGACAAATTGAAGTTTAACAAATACAATAATTTTTAGCCTTTATTTATTTCTTTTTAAAAGAAAAAAGAAAACAGAAATTTCACAGCTGGGAATAGAAAATATCTTGTGAATATGGCTCTATTGCAAGCTATGTGTCTGAATTAAAGATGTTAATGCTGAATTCGCCCACCAAGATCAAAACTCCTACAAAACTCTTCCAGCTGCAGCATTTATGGCTCCAGGTTTTGTTTCAGAAAGTGAGGAATATGTTCCAGAATTATGATCTTATTTCTCTTTCTTCCCTGTTGTAAGTATAACCATAGTCTGCTCTTTGAATGCAATGGAAATATTCGGTTGGCATTGTTTTTCCCACAACCATGGAAACACCTGCTTCCAAATTAATTTATAATGTATTTTATACCTATGGCTGCAAGCCACATTGTAGCTTATTTTTTTAAGAACTTCAGTAAAGCATATAAGAAAGTTTATAATGTCTGCTTCTTCTCTTTTTTGTTCTTTATGACATAATGTTGGCTTTTGCGCATTTCATTTTTATGTCCAGCTTTTTAAGATTTTAATAATATGTAAAGATATGTGATATGTTGGAATATAATGAAGTTCTTCTGAATCTTTCGAAGGATCTTCCAACACAGATATTGTATGCTGCACATACTTTCCTTGAATCTTGGGCCTAGTTTCTCATTTTATTTGGCCAGATTAACTCATGAGGTAAAGTACCTTTCAAATTACTTTAACAAAGATATCTGAATGTCCCTACAACTTCACTGCCCGAAATATGAATGATTCACTTTTGTAAAACTATTTATTCCTCCCCCTTAGACTTTATGAGAAGTTAAAGGGAAGAAGTGTTTAATACATCCCAGATGATCCTGTGAAAGAGGGATTATGAAAGTCAACGTAACTACTGTTTCTTTACCTTACTTTGCTCTGTTTATCAGCTACAGGAGCATAGAACTTCATAATTAAAACAATATTTAAACTACTTTAAATGTTATGAGATAAGTATTAGGTTGATATATAATAATTTTTAATATATTTTTAAATATTTTATGAAAGTAATCATTCCTTTCACAACACATAACACAACAAAAAGACATGAAACTGAATTAACTTTAGTAACAAAAAGTTCAAAGCTGACAATAAACAGAAAATTAAAAGCCGTGCTCTCATATAGTCCTCAAAAATCTGTCTTTGTTATTCCAAGGTGATGATATTACGTTTCTATAATAGGAAAGTGAAAATTTAAAATGTTGAAGTTGAAAAAGGGTGGTAATGGAAGCATTAGGTTCCAAAAGCAAAACCCGAGCTTATAAATCAGGGGTAATGCTACTTAACCATTCCAGTTTCTCAAACTGGGATTGAGTCATAATTTATGAGCATGAAGACTAAATACATTTTTTAAAAAGATGAAAGATGATCACTTGCTTCTTTCTATTGCTGAAAGACGGTCTGTGCAGCATGAGGATACAGACAAATATTTGTGTAGCCTTTTAGACTTTCATGAGGTATTGTTGTAACCTATGGAAATTTTGTTGGTAATTACCATTGTAATCTGTGATTGTTTTAATCCCCCTATGGCTTACTGAATAGGACAAGATAAAAAACAAGTTTTTTCTAAATTCATGTCTTAAAGCTGTGACTAATATTTTATTACTTTTTCCTTATTAAATTTCTATGCAATAGAAGGCATATTAATTTTCCAAAAGATCATTAACATTTAAAGCTTTTGTAATACAAGATGTTTGTCAAACTCTTGTGACGTCTCACAGATAATGTTGTTTTTGTTGTTGTTGTCTCTGCTGCTGCACTGTTGCATCACTGTCGCATCACTGTCGTTTATCAGATCAGCTTGCAAGTTCACACAGGAGTACCCACAGTGTTTTTATACTTCATAGACTAAGATTCACGATTTAGCCCAAGTTCTAGAACATTCTTCCTTCATTTATCCTTCCTAGTAATCTTTTAAATTAAAAAGAAAAGGAATTTAATGCAGAAGAAACAACAGGTATATGGGCAGCCAGAAAGAGATTAGGGACATTACCTTATAAAATAATGAGAAGTTACCACCTAATTGGTAAGCCATGTCCTTCAGACGACAATGTTAGTCACCTATTCTTTCGTCTCATGTGTTATGTTTCCTTATTGATTTCTCCCTGTCTAAAGAGTCTTCGTGCCAGGCCACACTGGTATTGTTCACACCAGATTATAAAACCTCTATGTCAGCATTATGGCATAGAAAGCCTTGTAACTGCTTTACAATGGATGCTCTAGTTGTGAAATAAACAGTTCTACAAAGTCTTTAAGATTCACAAAGCTTTTGTTTTGTTTTGTTTTGTTTTTTAACATTTGATGTTTTGGGGGGCGAGGGGTGGGTACCAGAAATCAAGCTCAGGACCTGACACTTGCCAGGTAGGTGCTGCATCACTGAGCTAAATCTTGGCAAGATTCACAAAGTGTTTATGTTTGGGCCATGGTCATTTTAATGGTTCATTTTAGTGCTAAAAAAAAAAGAAAGAAAGAAATTTTACTTTGGCTACCCACTTCTAGGCAACAATATGGTTCACTGCCATAGATTGCCAACAGTCTTTCAAATATTTGTAAAAACTGTCTTAAAATGTTACCAGAGGACAATTAAGACTTGTGAATACAAGAAGACACTATTGATAATTTATGCCTTTGCATTAATCACCTACTTAGGCCTAACTTGTGAATAATTCCTGAGTCTTCTTCCACCTCCCATGAAATTCTCCTGAAAATAGCCAACCTCTAGGATTGAGTCCTTGGGTTTCCATCAATACCAGCTTCTTTAAGTGATCTCCCAAAATGAAAGCGTCCATCACCACAGTCTTGCTAGTAACTCTCAAATCTACACTTTCCAATCCTAAAATCCTATAAAAATTCTTGGCCTAATTTTCCAAAAAATGATACCACTGATGTGCCTAAATGTCATACTTCCCAGACAACCAACTCCTTCTCCAGTTCCCTACTTAATAATTATTGTGATAAGTATCACTGTAACCCTGTCACCTACCCCCAACTCATTACATTTTTTCCCCTTAATTATTCTTCAAAGAATTTATCACCTACTAAAGTACTATACAAAGGATAAGTAAAATATACAATTACTGTTTAATTTTTTAAATTATTAAAATAAGATACATTTCAATTCAAAATACCCTTGCTTCAAGCACACTTATCCTACCATTCTTGTCACTTTCTGAAAGAGTTGTGAAAGTCTTCTTTTGTGTCTTTATGAGATGTAATTAAAAATATACAGTGAATGCTGCTGGCTAGTGCCATCCAATGGAAAAGCTGGCTCATAAAAACATTCTGATGCGTCCTCATCTACTTATTCACCAAATCTAACACTGTGAGACCTCTGACTCTTCCCCAAACTCAAAACAACTAGGCAAGGTAGACATTTTGAATCAATTCAGGACATCAAAGTAACCATGACAGTACAACTCAAAACATTCATGAAAGAGGACTCTCCAACTGCTTGAAAAAGTGGGGGTAACAATAAGATATGTTCCAAGGCAGGAGAAATATTTTCAAGGGGATTGACGGCAGTGTGTCTTCTACTGTAATAATTTTTTTCCACTTAAATATTCACCATACTTTTCAATCACACCTTGTATATTTATTATGAACCTTAGTTGGTCTCTGAAAAGCATATACTCCTTCTTCCCCCAGATGCATTTCCCATAAGATTCAAAACTCGCCAGGCATGGTGGCTCACACCTGTAATCCCAGCACTCGGGAGGCTGAGACAGGAGGATCGTTATGAGTTCGAGACCAGCCTGGGCTACAAAGTGAGCTCAAGGCCAGCCTGAACGGCATAGTGAGACCCTGTCTCAAAAAGACAAAGGCTGGGGATTTAGCTCAGTGGCCTAAGTGCCTGCCTGGCTAGCACAAGGTCATGAGTTCAATCACTGGCGGGGACAGAGGTCGGGGATTCAAAACTCTCCTACCTTTCTTACCTTTTTCCCTTGCCTATGAGGTTAAAAGGTTTTCTTGTTTATTTTTCCTCTTTACTTTGATATAAGCTCCATATAATCAGGGGTTTTTGTTCACTGTATACCATTACTAAGAACATAGAATGCACTCAATAAAAATGTTTTAAGCAGATGAAAGTACAAATGGATAAACGAAAGAATGAAACCATAATGCTCCAGAACCTCTAAACCATAAAAATCACAATCATATTTGAAGCTGCTCTCACATCTGTCCTGTACATCTAATCTGTTACAAAGCACTGTGATTTGTTTTTCAATATTTCTTCTCCACCAACTTCAAACCTTAAATGCCTCATGCATGGATTTAAGACAAAAATCTCCAGGGTCGCTCCTTTCAACCACTTCCTCCAGAAGAATCTTTTTAAAACACTAGTTTTCATCATATTATAGAATCGAAAACCTATTGTACAGCTTGCAGAACCACCATAACCTGATCTTTAATACATTTTATTTTTAACAACCTATTCCAATTTCCAATTGCTGTTTATCATTCTTGTTTCTTATCCACCTATACTACATACAAGGTTCTTCTCTACCTTGATGCCTTTACTTAAAATATTTCTACTAAATATCATTCTTCTTTCTCTCCATCTATTCAAATTCTGTAAGTTTTTTGAAATCTAATTTCCAGCTGTATTCCACTGCGCTCCTTAAAATCTTCACTGACAGTCACAAGTTATACTGATTCCTGTTTTGACTGATCTCTGAATAACCTCACGGTCCACCACTTGATTGGTGGTTTCATTGTTTCCTTTCGGTGGCTCTCCAATAAGATGGTAACACAAATAAACTTGAACCATTTTCATAACCAGTCCTGCATCAGCGCTGCATCCAAAGAGACGTAAGTTCAAAAGCCAAACATACACCTGAAAATATCTTAAATTTTTCTTGAGATAGTTCAGAGACACAATGAATATCCTAAAATTCCCACTTTTCTATTATCTCTGAAATCTTCATATCAAATGTTCAATAATCATTCTTTCTAACCTTCTCACTTATGTTTTTTACACTTAAAACTCCGGCCATACTGCTTTTTTTAATATCTTCAATTATCACCTTATCTCTCAACCCTGATTATTTTTCTAGGACTAGCTCTCTGCCCTTGTCCCTTGCCTATCAATTTAGACTTTTAGGGTTCCCTCCAATAATAGAACTAGTTATTAACCAGAACAAAATCCCAATCCCCAGAACTGTTGAAGTAAAGAGAAGACTCTTCTTCCTTTGAGGAAAACAGGAAAAACTATCAGTATTTAAAAGGTTAATTTTTTTTGTTGTTCTTGTCACACCTTCCCTGTGAATCTCTACTGAGAACATAGCACTCGTTTCCCCTGGGACATTTCCTATCAAATCCCAAACCTCTGTCACTCCCTTTCTCCTGCAGTGTTGGGAGATCTATCTTACAAAGCAAACATTAGTGTGGGATGTGTGGGATAGTCTGCACCAGATAGTGACCTGTCTAGCCTGAATCTCCAACTACGCATTCTCCACATAGAGTATAGCAGAAGTTTCCAGGTATCTAACTTCCACACCGTCAAAGGCACACAACTGATTAGTGCACAGCCCATGCCCGCCCGTTCTTCCAGATGCTTTGTTCTCTGCTACTGAAAGCTAATCTGGTTACAAAGTTGTTTTCTAACAGTTCCATGATACTGCTACATCTGTTGGCAAAATGAGCCGTGGTGTGAGAGTGAAGCAGCCTCAGTACCACAGAGCATCGCACAGACCAAGCTCTGGAAACAGTCACAGACAGCAGCATCCAACGCAAGAGACAGAGAAGAAATAAAATAATAGACACTGAAAATACCAGGACAATGGTAAGTCCAAGGGCCATTTCCATGTCTACACAGCAGATGCAAATAGACATTTTCCATAACTGAGGAGAACTTTGCAAAGAGCTAAGATATGTCAATAGAGACACCATAAGTGTGTAAAAAAATGATAACATTTAGGGGATTCTTATTTTGCCCTTTATAACTGGGAAAACAAGTTTTGTGGAAAACAAAATAACCATAACTACCTAAAAGTGCACTTGTAGAACTTACGTGAAAAGTGGGAACATAGGTCTTGGCACACAGTAAAAGCATCATTGATAGTTATCTCTCTATTCTTTTTCCCAACTCTACTCTCTATCCCAAAAGCAGACTCTATGTCTTCTAAGAACTTATCCATGCAAATATATTCATCAGGTGTTTACTAGGCTTTGGAATTTCAGTAGGAATTGAAACAGAGATAATTGTACCTTACTAGCAACTTGGGCACAGAGCAGGTGCTTAAGGAATATTTGCACTTTCACAATACCTATTCTTAGTGGTCCCATCTCAGACAACCCTCTGCTGGACTCTGTGTGCTCCAGAGGGATCTAACTAGAATTTTCTGTCACCAAAAGCCGTTAATGTTGAGTTTATGTTCAACAATAACCAAAACATAGAAATAAAAATAATTGTCCTGGGGAAATAAATGACTAAGAGACATAGCTTGAAATTAATTGCTAGAATGTCTATCCGCATCAAGCGAAGGAAAATCTGGTAAATTCCAGGAAGGTTATCAGTACTTACTATACCAAATCATGATAAAATCCATCATAAATCAAAGTAGAAAAGAGTCAAATGACAATTTTTACTACTGAGATTTGTCAGAATTATGTGTATATTATTCAATGTATACAGGCTAATTTACCATCACAATTAATATAGCTTTAAAAGTGGTCAGATTACAATTTGATTTCATTTAAACAAAATATATTGGAGTCTTATGTTTTAAAATATGTCAAATTTTAAAAATATATCAACAAGCTATTATGATAAATTATAATCTCTTAAGACCTTAAACTATGTTTGGTGCAAAAGAACTCATAAAATAAACCATATATTCTTTGGTCTCATATTCCAAAGAAACATTTTTCTCAGTCAAGAAACATTTATTGAGTACCTGCTCAAATTTAACAGGTACCCTTCTATTTTCTGAAGATATGATAAATAAGATAAAATATCATATCACATGGAGTCTACAGATTATTGTGGAAAAATATAAAGAAATATAAACAATGTGACAGGAGTGGATAATGAAAGAATAGTAAATCCTTTCTGAGTGATAAGACAAAGTATCCAAATAAAAATAGTTCTTAAGTCATGAAAAACAAATAATTTGTCGGGAGGATGGAGGTGGAGGTGAGAAATAGCGTGAATGCCCCAGTGTGAAAAAGAAATATAAAGGAGTGGCAGATTCTGGGAACCATTCATAGTACCAATGTGTGTTTGTCCCAAAAGGTAAATCTTCCATGAAAAAGTATTTTCAATGAGACAGAAAGAGAAATGAATGTAGCTCAGTAATGGAACATTTGCCTAACCTACAAATGGTCCTTGGGTTTGATCCCCAACAAAACAAACAGAAAACACTAAAAAGGTACAGAAAAAGTACATAGCATTGGCCATCTCATTTCCAATAGGTTCCCTAGCACCTGGTAGATGTTCAGTGATTATTTATTAGATAGATAAGCTCTCAAAGAGCAGACAAGTTTAAAATGATGAAGGAATTTCAATGTTGTTCTAAAGATTTGATCCTCTGCAGAGCACCCTGAAGAATTTTAAGAATGACATACTTAGGTTTGTGTTTTAGGAAGGGTCCTCTAAGAACAAACTTGAGAATGGGAAAAAAAAAGTTGAAAACAATTGCAAGAAATGACAGAACTGAGACCAAGGCAGAGTCAAGGGATAAACCAGAGGGAACAATTGGGAGAATCATTTGGGAACTAGAACAGATAGTGCCATATGGCTGTTTAGACACTAGCAGTGAAACAAAGAAAGCAGCCTAGAATAGCTACCAGATGCCTAACACCCACCACTAAGAGAATGCTACTGCCATTCAACAACACAAGAAATATGAACAAGTATCTTCTGTAAAATTGTTATCCAAAACACATTCACATGTATTCACAATAAAATTCCTGGACCAGGTATGAAGATATGTGTTGGAAAAATTGGGCTTGTTTTAAGATTTATTTATTCATTCAAAGACTATTAGACAAGTTCATGATACATTCAAACAGAATATTCAGTGGTCAGTAGGGACATAATTGTGGGGGAAAAAAGTGGCCCTTTTCATCGTGGCACTTACAGCTTTATGTAAAGGACAGGCTGTCAACTGTATCACAGACAGATGGGGATAAATTATGGAAGAATGTACAAGTCATGTCAAAGAGATTCTCTTTATCTTAAAAGCTGTGGAGGGCCATGGAAGAGTTTTAAGAAAAGAGAAAAAGAGAGTTACCAGATGGCATTTACACTTGGAAAAGATCACTCGAGCTATTGTACTAGAAGATGCACTTTGGAGGGTCTTACAGGGTTCAGGCCAGAAGCAATTGGACCTTTGATTCCGAAGAGCATGGCTTACCAATATGGTCATTGTTGTAGTCAGGGGTTACAAGAAGAACAATTACATACAGGACACAGAATTTATAATACTATTTTATGATGATCACCCAAAGTTAAATACAAGTGCAGGAAATCTGTCCACAACACCAAAGACCTAGAAAATCCAGCTGAGGGCCTGGATCCTATAGTAATGTCCTACATGAGTCCAGCTGAAGACCCAGAGCCTATGACAGTGCCTTCCACAAGTCCAACTGGAGGCCTAGAGCCCATGACAATGACTCATGCAAGTCTGTTTTACAGATCTGCACTGGGAAGGCCCAAAGGTCAGCGGTGGAAGCTAGAAAGTCTATACCAGCAGGGTGAAGGATCTGTGCCAGTAGGTTGAGGGTTCTACAGTGGAGCCAAGAAGTGACACTCAAAATAAGGACCAGGGCTCCCCTCAAAAGTACCACAGCCATCCTCAGCGATAATGAGGTCCTGAGCTCCTCCAATGATGAGAACAGTCGAGTACATGTGAGGAAGCCAGCGTGACAACTTCTCTTAGAGATTAAACATCTTCCTCTCTGGAGCCAGGAAGCAATGCTCAGAGTAAGGACTAGAGCTCCTCCAAAGTGAACCACAGCCACTCTCTGCGACAAGGTCCCAAGCTCCTTCGACGATAATGGCTGAGTTCATATTGGTGATGTGAGCCATGACAACCTCCTCCAGGAGAACCAACAGCTCCACACAACACTTAGGAGAACCAACAATCCACTCTTCCTCTCCATGTCTCTTTTTATGTTGGCAACTTTCCTCAGGTGGGCCATCCACTCTCAGCACCATGCCAATTTATTTCAGCTGGTGTTAAGTTGACCACCAGTTTTTAATACATAACAGTCATCTTTGTTGTTTATAACCAGTTCCCATCTTTATAAATAAGTGCCTTCTACTACACTAGTTACTAAATATTTTCACTATTTTACTACAATCCACTGCTAACAAGGCAGCAATGGAGATAGAAAGGTGGATTTAAAAAGCTTTTAGGAAGTTGAAGTAATATCCTTTCAGGATGCCACAATCTTTACTACTGGTCATCAGGTTTTTCTAGCTGTTGATCTGTAATGAGAGGGAGAGTGAGGACCCAGAAGGGAGGAGAAAAAGTACAGCTGTTTGAAAAAGTAAAAGGTTATACTGAGAAGCCCCCATTGCCTTTCCTATTCCTTTTTCTTTTTTGGCACCGGGGATTGAACTCATGACCTCACGCTTGCCAGGCAGACACTTACACCACTGAGCTAAATCCCCAGCCTTTGTCTTTTTGAGACAAGTTCTCACTATGCCATTCAGACTGGCATTGAGTTCACTTTGTAGCCCAGGCTGGTCTTGAACTCTCAGTGATCCTCCTGACCCAGCCTCCCGAGTGCTGGGTTTACAGGGGTGCACCACCAGGCCCGGCTGCCTTTCTTATTCCTATTCCTCTCACTGACACTTGGTTACCTCAGTCTCCAGAAACAACTCCACTTAGCCTTTTGGCTTATAAATGAGAAAAATCAGGCATTAGTGAATACATAACTTCCCCAAACTAGCTCCTATCTATCTTAAATTATTGATGCTTATTTCCCCACATCCTTGTTCACTGAATCATTTAACACGGGCTGCTCTCTGACTGACATGACCATACCCAAGCCAATCGTTCAGTGCAGATTCCTGGCTTCCTCTTCACACTGACTTGTATTCCTCCTGCTATTTACAGTAGCCAACACAAGCAGAGCAACTGAAACTCACCAATTTGTTGCTTATTGCAACTCAGCTCACATAAAAGACTCAGTTGATAGAGGGATAATTAAACCTTTGTTCTAAATGAGCTTATAGGATTATCTCTAGCTTTTAGTTCTCCATGCCATCTTTGTCCCCAAGTGCCAAATATAATCCTATGTTGGCTACAAGCAGAACTTGGCAAGCAGGAAAATTGTGAAGTATAACTAAGACAAAAATCAATAGCCAGTTAATATATTTACATTGAGCAGCTGCCTTTTAGAAATCATCATTTGACCTTCTACAGAGGGTACAAGCTGTCATACCCTCAAGAAGCATACAACCTTGATAATTAAAACATACAAAGCTACTAAGCAGTTTGTGATTTGCCTCAAATAAAGTGCATACTGTAAATCTTTGTGCATCTTGAGGAGAAGTAGAGTTTGGGGAGTAGCCAGAAACATGGGCATAGAGCTGCAGTGATGAACAAGATGTGAAAGGGAAATTCAAGGAAAAGTAGTCTAAGAATGAACAGAATCTGGAAAAGCAAAAGATGTGAGCTTTTCAGATTTTAGGTGCAAGAACTTCAGGGGAGGTAGAGGAACTTTTCTTCATATTTTTGTTGTTGTTGTTGTTGATTAGCTTTTGGATTTACTTTCATCGTCTTAACAGAAATGTTTGGTGGAGGAGCACTAAGTAGAAAAAAAGGCCTGTATTTTCCATTTTAGCAAATAATTTAGAATTTTAAAAAATACTTATCTAATTCTATTAGACTCCTAATCAATATTTGTTCCTTTCCAATGTTCCTAAAAGGTATTAGAGACTTCTCAAACCTAAACTTTAATAGAGACAGTACAGATAAAGTCTGACAGCAGAATTTCATGGGGAAATCTCCCTTATTTGCTATATTTCAAACCCCTGAATCAGAACATATTTGAGTGTAGTTTATAGGATGTAAGATGTGTATGATTATGTTTATGTTTATGTTTATGTTGTAGCTTGGAAATTCAAAAAGAACGGAAAGGTAGACTTCACTAGAAAGGGTAGGCTCAATCCTGGGAGTCTTTGAGATGAATGAACCAGGGATATCATTGTCTACAACATCACCAATCTAGAGAATTCTTGTATAGCATCAAATAGCGGAATTTCCATAAATATAAAGTGTATCAGGAGAAAATTGCACTGGCCCCAAAACCAGGCCATTGCAAAAACTCAAAGCATGGTGGAGGCTTCAAGATTCTACCAAATAGGACTCCCTAGGACCTTCAGAACTGGTCCAGAACTAAACAAAATGGCCCTGAGAAAACCATATGTCCTTCCTCAAACTTGAAGAAGAATCATTTCAACACTCAAGCAAAGATACACACCTCTCAGTCTTAAGAGGAACCTCTGCCTGAGAGTGGGTGCTGGACATGGCAAGCTCCTGGGTCACAATGCTGTTTCTTGATCACCAGTTCTCTCACCCTTAAGTAGTGTGGCTGGGACTGTACATCCAGCCTACCACTTCTCTTAGAGTCACAAACCCAAGAAAATCTAGGACAAGAACAAAAGAAGACAGAAACTACTGTGGGCTACAGCAGTATGGAAAGTTTTAATCCAAAAATAAGATGAGTATTAAGAGCTTCCATGTACTGAGCATTCTTCTTACAGGTACTGTGTTTGGCATTTTTTTTTTGTCTGTTTGGTTGTTTTATTAAAGAAAATTTCACAACTCCATGGCAGAATTATTGTTTTCACAGGTACCAAGAAGTAGAAAAGATTCCAATCCTGGTGAGCATCTGAAACCCACTGCCCTTCCATTGAAATCTTCTGCTTCAGTTCAGGAGACTTACTGAAGCATTTTGCTTGACCTCATATAGAAAACAATAGAAAGAAGTTAGAAGGAAAGAGCCACAGTGACCCAAAGGAAGAGCAAAAGGCAAGTCTAGATTAAGAGGAAAAACAGGAGAGGTGATAGTGTGGGATTAACTGGCAGTTTTTGAGCATCCACCATCAAAAGAGTAAGACACATAGGTGACCATGTGAATGGACTGGGAGACTAAGAAAATAAGGAAGAAGAACACAGTCGAGGGAGATACTAACACAAAGAGAAGCTGGTGAGTGTCCCAGGGCCGGGTTCCAACATGACAGGCATACTTGGCTTGACAAACCGGAAAGTGCCTGAAAGAAGAAAGCCTGGATGAAGATGAAAGGAAAGAAACAGACACACCCACCTGCTGGAAAACAGAAATGGACCTACAGCAACAGCAGCTGATACCCTACATTTTCAAACAGGCTGAGCTTTAACACAAAGGAGTGACAGATTGTCAGCAACTGTTTTCAAAAGAAAGCCTATGATCACAAGACCCAGTACATATCTGGATCTACACCACATGCCACGGGGGCCAGCACAAATGGAAGCCTCCACCCCAAGGGGCTCAGTCAAGTCAAGGGAGTTTATCTCTGAGAATTCTTTGTTTTTCATGCATTCTTGTGGTCTATCATTGCCATTTCCCAAAGAAGGTTTTTGTGTCTCCCATTTTCCCAAAGAGGGAGGTTAGTCATACAGGTACTGAGCAAAGGAACACTGACACTGACTCTTCCAGGAGCGGGTACTGGGCAGGATCATACAGGAGCCAAAACTCAGCTGTAGTGTCTCCAGCTCATCTCATCACTACCTCTGTCCTCTGTCTTGGCATCCTCTTCTCTCCCTCCTTTGGGGTCGAAACTGTATTCTAAAAAGTCTTGTTCTCAGTGTGTCCTTTCAGTGATCCTCGTTTTTGCCTGGATGTAAGAATCACCCAACTTACCCATCTCCCCATTCAGAGATTCTGTTCCAACTGGTCCCAGGCAGGACCCCTAAATCAACGTTTTAACAGACATTGAGGTGACTCCAAAGGAGATGGTCCACAGACAAAAAGCTGCAGCAGGGTGTATGTTGATAATTAAAGTATTCATTGATAATGGCTTAGGCATTAATGAAGAACTCTTACTGGTAATGTGTAAAGCAGAAGATAGGCATCTTCAACGGTGGAATGTTGGCTAGAGAACGGGTATTTGGAATGCAGAAGATCATCCCTTTCATTTGACATCATTAAACCTACAAGAAAGAGACAATGCAGTTCTGTTGTGTAGTGAACAGAAATGTTTTGCATCATTCCACTAAACTTACAGCTTTGAACATACCCAATATAGTCATTAAAGGTCATCATTTTGATATACATTTAATCATGAAGTTGTTTACTACATGTTACAAA
>RJWT010002380.1:0-41175 GCA_004365215.1 Cuniculus paca | reverse complement strand
AGCTCAGGTGTTTTCATTGTCTGAGGAGTTGGGGACTCATTGTCACTGAGGATGGCTGTGGTACTTTTCGGGGGAGCCCTGGTCCTTATTTTGAGCATCGCTTCCTTGTTCCAGGGCAGAGCCCTCAACCTACTGCACAGATTCTTCATCTCACTGGCACAGACTTTCTAGCTTCCACTGCTGACCTTTGGGCCTTCCTAGCGCAGCTCTGTGCAACAGACTCGCATGAATCATTGCTGTGGGCTCTCAGCCCCCAGTGGGACTCATGGGGGTATTTTCATGGGCTCCAGGTCTTCAGCTGGACTCATACAGGACATTTCCATGGGACCCAGGCCCTCAGCTGGATTCTTTGGGTCTTAGTGTGTGGACAGATTTTTTGCACTTTCTTTTGCATTTGACTTTTGGGTGACCATTATAAAATACTGTAAATTATGTGTCCTTTATTGTCTTGTTCTCCTTACAAACCCTGCGTACAACAGTTCAGATGGTATGCATGGGATTATCTCAATTCCTCTACGTTTACTTAGGCATGTGTTATGGGCTAATATGTAGTCTGTTTTGGAAAGTGTCCCATGTGCAGATGAGAAGAATGTGTATTCTGATGTTTTTGGGTGGAACACTGTAGACATCTATCAAGTCCATTTGTTCACAACCTTGGTTTAATTCTGATATCCCTTTGTTGGTTTTTGTCTAGTAGATGTATCTGTTTGTGAGTGGAGTGTTAACAGTTTCCACTACAATTGTGTTAGTGCTTATTTGATTTTCATGTCTGTTAATATTTGTTTATATAGTTGGGTACACTGGTATTTGGTCCATATATATTTATGGTTGCTGTCTCATTCTCTAGGGGTTTTCCCTTAACAAGTATGTAGTGACCTTTGTCTCTATTGATCAGTTTTGGCTTATAGTTTACATTGTCTGCAAATAGAATAGCTACCTCTTCTTTTTTCTGGGTTCATGTGGCATGAAGCATTGTTTTCTATCCTTTGTCTTTTAGTCTATGAATTTCTTTTGGGGTTAAATATGTTTCTTGGATGAGCATATTGTTGGATGTTGTTTTTTGATCCATTCTGCCCGTCTGTTTCTTTTGAATGGTGAGCTGAGACTATTTACATTGATGAGTGTAACTGATAGGTATTGGCTTACCATTTTCATGTTGTTTTCCTATTATTCCTTTTCTTCCCCCACTATTTAATTGCTTGCCCTGCCTGGTAGTATTCCTATTGGTGTTCTTGGACTTGTGCACATTATTATCTTTCAGAACACATTGCAGAGCTGTATTGTTGATGATGAATTTCTTCAGTTGTTCTTTGTCATGGAAATATCTTATTTCTCCATTAATTCTGAAAGATAGTTCAGTGTACATCAGTCTGAGTTGGAAGTGATTTTCTTTCAGGACTTGGAATACTTCACTCCAAGCTCTCCTTGACTTAAGGGTTTGTGTTGAAAAGTCTTCTGTAATTCTGATGGACTTTCCTTTTTAGGTGATTTGTTTCTTTTCTCCAGCTGCTTTTAATGTTTTGTTCTTGTGCTGAATTTCTGGAATCTTTTTATATGCCTTGATGTAGATTTACTTTGGTCATGGCTATTTGGGGTTCTATGTACATTGTTAATTTGTGTGTCAAATTCTTTATCCACGTTTAGGAAGTTTTCAGCTGTTATTTCTTTGAAGATGTTTTTAATGGCTTTTGCACTGTCTCCAACTTTCTCACTGACTCCAATCAATGTTACATATTTTTTTTTTGCTTTATCTTGTAGCTGTTAGATTGATTTTTCATGGTCTTTTGCTATTTTTAAGGTATCTTTCTTTTCCTGATGTCCAGTTATAATTCTGTCCTTGCCTTCATTCAGTCTATTGCATATATGCATTCAATGGAGTTTTTAATCTTCTAATTTCTGTTTGTATCTGTTTTATGGATTCTGTTTCTTTTCTATGTTGGGCATTCATGGTTTCCATCGTTTTCCTGAGTGCCTCTATTTTTTTTAATCTGTTTTTCAATTTAAATATTATTTCTTTTTGCACCTTAGAGATTACTTTTTCTGTAACCCCTTCCATTTGTTTTTTCACTTCTGCTGCTATCGTTTCAGAAAGTTCCGGTGGTTGACTTCTGATTTCCTCTCTTTGGGTTCTGGACTTGTCCTGTGTGAGCTGGGTGTTTGGGGTTGCGTTTTGCTTCTTCGTCTTGTCATTTTCTATTTTATTTTGTTATCTGTGTTGATGCTTGTAGACTTCTTATGTTAGATAGCCTTATCATTGGTATAGAGGCTTCCCTAGGAAATGTCTGTTCCTCAGGATGTCTTCTAGTTATAGTTAGTTCTTGGTTTCTATGTCGATCCTAAGAACTTACCTTCCCAATATATTAAGAATGTGAAGTTGTTATCTATTTGACTCAGGGCCCATTCCTTTGGTACTTGACTAGGGTGATGGTTATGACCCCTTACAATGGCAGTGTTGTATATAGGGAAAGAAACATTAAGAATAACAGGTGTGACATCCCAGTTAAAGTAATACAGTTAGCAATTACAGTGGACTAGCTACTGACAAAACTGTGGTAACTATTAGCTTGACACCTTTAACCATAGAAGTAACTTCTACAGTTACACAATATAATCTAGCTTTTACCAGGAACTTGTATGCAGTGATTTTCCACTTAGTAGAATGATTTTACCCATTTTTGGAGGGGGGTTTAAAAGGGATAAGGGAGTAGGGTGGAGAGATGAATTAGGTTAAATACAGTAGGAGCAAAGCTGGAGGGCAAAGGATAATCATCCAAGCTTTGGATAATTGTAGACACAAGAAGGAATGAATGATTGGAAGAGAAAGCCTAGGAGTACTGAAGTGAACCATAAAGAAAAGAGACAATGCTTGCACTCATGCAAGTATCATAAAAAAGAGAGAGAAAAAAAACCAGAAAACAAAAGTAACTACATGGAGAGAAAAAACAAACATACAACAAGAAAAACAAAATGGGACTAAACAGAACAGAGAAAAACAAACAAAAACACCCCCCCAGGAAAAGCCCCACCAACCCAGACAGATACAAAGAGGAAAACCAATCAGACAGAAAATGACAAAAGCAGTCAAGTTCCTCTAGTATCTACAGTTCAAGTCAAATACCAGAATTGTGTACTGTAGCAAAGTTTGCAGGTAGATTTATTCTGGGTATGGGTTTGATCTTGGCCTCTGAATTTGGGGAATGGAATTAGTTTTCTATGGCTGGAGTTCTCCCTGACCCCTTTATGGGGGGAAAGGGGAAAGGACGGCCCCACCAACCCATATCTATTCTGCATGTCTTTGTGCCCAAGCACTACATTGGTTCACCTAACTTACCAATTGTTGGCTCATATTGTTACTGCTGCTTTGGACTTTTCCAAGCCACTAGTGTCACCTGCCCATCGTGTGGGCCTCAGCCAGGGCCCTACTGTGTCACTGGTGTTCCTGCTGGCCACGGGGGTCCTGCGATGGCAGGAGGAGTCACTGGCGATCCCCGCAAGAACACCATGTGATCGTTTCAATAGATGTAGGAAAAGTACTTAACAGTACTCATTTTCTATTCATGTTAAAAACTCAGGAAAATAAGAAAACTGTCATAAGAGTAGGAAGAGAAAGGAACTTTGTCAACTTGATAAAGGTATCAGTGGAAAGCCTACAGCTAATATAATTAGTGGTAAAACACTAAATGCTTTCATAATTCCAGCACTTGGGAGTCTGAGGCAGGATTGCTGTGAGTTCAAGACCAGCCTGGACTACATAGTAAGACCCTGTCTCAAAACACTAAAAAAAACTAAAAAATGAATGAATGAATGAATGAATGCTTTCCCCTTACATTAAGAACAAGGCAGACATGATCATTTTCTTTTCTATTCAACATTGTAGATTGTTGTCACTACAATACAGCAAGAAAAACAATTAAAAGACACACAGGTAGAGAAGGAAGAAATAAATTGTTCATAATTCTTTTAACAAGAGATCCTCAGAAATGTAAATACAGTTTTCAAGCCTCTGATACAAGGGAGAAGGATAGGAGATAGATGCTGAAAGCCAATCCACATTGTCTGCTGTGTGGGGAGTGTGTGTGTGTGATTGGAATCTGAAACTTAAAAGCAATGCAGTATTTTTCTTTCTGCTATTACAAGTGGGACAACTTTGTATGACACTTGAAAGGTATGCATTAAAGTCTATTAAGTAGCTTTTGATTTTGATTTTAAAAAGGCATTTGACACTTTAAGATGCCCTTTTAAATTTTGAGGTCAGATTCGTTAGATGTATCGTAAGTATCATTTAGCTGTGGATGATTTAAAATTGTTCTGTATGCTTAGGATGAATTGACATGTTTTGTGTAACAGTATAGGCTATGCATTATACTCTTTGACTTCTCTTCAGTTATTTCCAAATATTTGCTTATTTTTATTACAGGTTAGAGTACACAATTGAGAAAATCTGAATTCTGGTTTCAGCTGCCTGGGGTAGCCATGTGATAGCACATCCAATGTCTCTGGTTAGTTTTCCTGAAATTTTATGAAACAGATTTATAGCCTGAGTAGAAATTTAAGTGAATACCTGGCTAAATACAGTGTTGTTCTAAAAGGAACATTACTGGGTGTATCAGATATGTGGAACACTTCATATGCTAGGATGTTGTAGCGTAGAGTGGTAAGGGGAGTAGAAGTTTAGGAGTTAATCCATAGTCTTGAGTTCAAATGAGGAAAACATACAAGCCTAAACTTTTGTGCAAAATCCATGTCAGTGCTTGAGCCTCAGTTCCCTCATCTGTGAAAAGGAGGATAATAATCTTAGGGAGCTGCTGGAAGCATCAGAAATGATCTGAAAGCACAGCAGACAGTGGGCTGGCGAACGGTGACTATTGCGGAACTTCGCTGCAGAGACACTGGATGACTTTGGCATCTAATAGAACTGGTTTTGAATTAAGTTCTTATACATAGTGGTTTGGGTAAATTACATAATCTATTTGAGTTCTAATTTCTTTGTTAAATGGGCAGTGGCAAACTCCAAAGTTGTACTGGGATGTAAATGACACAATGTATTATATAAAATACTTATGTAAAATATTCTCATATTTCATCATTTAATTGACTTACTACCAATAGATTTAGGATTCTGAGTTTTTAGTTGACTTTTCTATAAATTACTCCAAAACTCTGACTTTGCCATTGTGAGAGTGATCATTCTGTATTTGCTGGGATATGTTCAGAAGAATGGAGCTGATGGGAGGCCAGAGCTGGATGCTTTGAGACCAAGTGTATAGATTGCACACTTAGATATTTTACTGTCTAGTATGATATATTTGACTATCTAGTATTTCTTTTCCTGCTTTCAGGACTCAAAGAATTAAGAATAATTAATTAAAATAACATTTAATTTTTCTCAACTTTTTTCACAAATGCAATTTCTAATTGCCAAAGATAATGCCATCAAGATGTTTCTTGTTTTTAAAACAGAACACCAAGGTTGGTAGCTCCTTATGAAAGGCTTACAGGGGAATTATACAGCTTTACTGAAGTTTTGATCTTACCCTGCTTTATTATGTCTATTTGTGTGAAATTGCTAACATTTGACCAACACTAGTAAACAAAAATGGTGATTTAGGGACTGCAGTGTAGGAGTGTGTGCAGGAGGCCCTGAGTTCTTCCCCTCCCCCAAAAAAGATACTTCATATGATCCAATTGCATGTTTTGGGACATGGTCACAGTGTTTTCTTTTTGCACACTTGGCAAATTATTCAGTTTTGTAATTTGTTTTCCCTTGAAATTTAAATGTATCTTTAATGCATTTTCAGTTGTCTTTTTGTGATTTGTATGGTGAATGTCATTCTTATATAAATTAATACAAGAATTAGTTGAAAAAGAATATGTGAAATATCTCTCTTAACCAGAGTTGCTAATTTTAAGATTTGTTGCTAATTTTAAGAGTTGCTAATTTTAAGATTTGTAACTTACAGTTAACTAGATGATTTGAAACAAAAACTAGAACATCTTGAGAATTGGATAAGAAAAAAGTCATAGATCATAATAGATGATTCTGACTACTTATGAGATATCAAAAGTATGGTCAGTGCTTAAAGACTCATTGCCATTAATCCTTCTCAAAATATTCTCCCTTTGCTTCAAATACACTTGCCACTTTCTGAAGCAGTTCTGGACGTCTTTTCATGAATGTCTTTCATACATTGTTGTGGCTGCCTTAATGTCCTGAATTGATTTAAAATGTTAATCTTTCCTGGTCAGTTTTGACTTTGGGGAAGAGCTACGAGTTGCATGCCCCCACGTTCAGTGACTAGAGTGGATAGAGACATAATACAGCGTTTCTCCTAGCCTGCCATTTGATTGGATTTCCCTGAGCAGCAGCATGTGCTATATTTTTTATCACCCTACATAAAGACACTCAAGGAAGAGGACTTCAGAAGTGCTCCAGAAAGTGACAAGATGGGATAGATATATTCAGAGTGAGGCGAGCAGGGAGTATTTTGAAGGGGATTAATGACAGAGTATCTTTTAGTGTAATAAATTTTTAAATTTAAATATTGACTTGTAGAGTTTGATCACATCTCATAAAAATTCTTAGATTTTTTAAGATGAGTATTTTTCAGAAAAGTCATATCTCTAGCAAGTGTTAAAATACTCTTGATTGGCTTAGATTCAGAATGTTTATTGATGTATTTTACAGTGTACAAATGTTCAAAGGCAAGTCCTCATGTGAACATATGATTTTATTTATTTTGGTTAACTACCTAGGAACAGAATGACTATATCATTTGGTAAATGTTTAACCTTTTAAAAAACTGCCAGTCTCTTTCAAAGTGGTTAAATGACTTTACATTCTCTTGAGTGGCATGTAAGAGTTCCAGTTTCTTCACATCATCAATATTTGATATGTCAATCTTTTTATATTTAGCCATTCTAACAGATATGCAGTATATCTTGTGGCTTTGATTTGCATCTCATGAATGACCAAGGGTGTTGAGCATCTTTCATGTGCTTATTTGCCATCTGTATAACTTCTTTGGCAAAGTATTCAAATCTTGCTCATTGAAAATGTGATAGTTGTATTATTGTGTTTTAACAGCTCTTGCATAGATAAGACCTTTATCAGATATATGATTTGGACTTCCCATTTTGTAAGTATTTTTTTTCCTTTTTTACCTCAGATGAAATTCTTGGGTGTGATACGGTATTATCTTTTCTTCTTAATTTTGGCACTTTCTTTAATCCTCTCCCCTCCCCCCAAAAAAGGAAATTACTCCTTGCCATTGTCTTTCTTCTTTTCTTCTCCTTTGTCAGGGTATTTGATTTGTATTCTCTTTTGTTGGTGCCAGCTTCTTGACTAGCTGTACTTGAGTCAATCCCCTAAGGCGTTTATATAGTCAGTGCTTCCAAGAGCTTGCAGGGCTGGGGCAAGCCTCTTCAAAAGACTGTACAGCGTTTAACATTTGCCTGGTGTATCTTTGTAGTTGCTTATTTTATTCCTTCCCAATTGTTTCATTCTAGTTTAGAAAAACAACTCTACATTGTATTGACATCTTTTGTCTTAAAAATGCAGCTAGAGAGCTTTTTATTGAAAAGTAAAGGTTTGCATTTGGCATGCTTTTGCATAGTTAATGTAATCTTTGCTGTTGTATGCATGCTGCTAATTGGTCAAACCCTGACTGAGGTGACTTGGCTTGCATGCCCACAGAGAGGGCTCTGCTTGTCCACTGTGGCACATGTGCCATAGGTTTGCCACCACTGACCTACATTAACCTTTCTTTACCTGGAACTCATTGAAGATTCATGAATATGAACTGCATCTCATAATGTCAAATTAGAGTGAGTTATGGGAAAGGACATGCACATTAGATATAGCTGACATGACTCAGTGCCTTGTCAGTCATGTTGGTCATGCTGTGGAAGACCCCAATGGGAGATGCCCCCCAGACCAGCACAGCATTTAAACCCCTATATCTTATGTCCTCAGGATTCATGCTATTTTCTTTTCACAGACCTGAGTCCACTCACTGTGATCATACTATCACCTTACTAAATTTTGCTGCTTTTTCCTTACCACTGTGTGCCACGTCCAGTTCTTTGTTCCCTGCACGTGAGAGCCTAGGAACCTGTCCTGAATTCCTGTCATCCATTGTAGCAGACATAACTTAGAATATTAAAATCATTGTACGTCTAGCTACATAGAAACAAATGGAATAGAAGCCTTTTTCTGAGCTCCCTTTCCCTTCCCCAGCATCCAGGAAAGAAAGGCAAAAGGATTGATCCCTGCCTAGTGGTTCTTTACCAAGCCCCTGACTTGCTTCTCTGTATTCCCACTCAGGATGTACATGGTTTTTCTTCATTTTTACTTTAAGATTTCTTCCCACAGGATAAAAACTACAAGACAAATGTTTGAAACTGTGGTGAAAACTGTGGGGGAGAGAAATCTCAACCTAGACATTGATTCTTCATCTTTTCAGCTGGAGGCAGTTATTAACTTCAATTGAAGTGTCCTTAGGTGGCATTTTGTGGCTAAAAAACACAAATTGTCTCTTTTTATCCCAGAATGTCCTCTATAAGATACTTGACAAAGGTTTTCCACTTGACAAAGGTTTTGCATAGACATAAATCTGCCCCCTCCCGTACTTACTTCGTTGTTAAGACTGTATTGTTTAGAAAAACTCAAGTGATTTTTTTCAAAACGTAGAATACTACTTCTAGGATTTGAATAGGAACTCTGTCATACCCATAGTGCAGTAGTGGTGAACCCGTGGCACTTGTGCAACCATGGGCCGTTTATCATCATCGAAAGCTCTGAAAGGTTCCCATCACCGCTGCAGTGTGGGCTGAGCAGCTTCTGGGGTGCCAGGCATGGTGCTCCAGGAGTTGGTCAGCAGTGCAACTTATCCCCAACCCTCTTCTCCACCCCCTGCCCCACCCTTGAGATCAGCTTTTCTAATCGTGTGTTAATCTGGGTTATAAGAAATATCTTTAATGTAGTACTTGTCACACTCCATTCTAACTTTACTTATGAATCTGTCTCTCACTAAACCATTTTAACTCCCTAATGAAAAGGATTTTGTCTTACTGTTTTATCTGTTGATTCTTGTTTTTTTGTCAACTAAAGCCCAATGACAGTACCCTAAGTGTTTGGAGAGTGGGTGTATCCAGTATGATAGTTTCTGAAAGCCAGCTGAATATCTAACTAAGAGGAAACAAAGCACACCAGAGCTGGAGGGGATCCAGGAAGGGAAATGGACCCATTCTGATTAAGAGAATTGCTCTGGGTCATACAGTGTTTGTGGCAGAACTGGAATTAGAACCCAGGTCCCCAAGTTCCTAATCAAGCATTGTTTCATGAAACCTTTGTTTCTCTCATCCTGAAGAAACATGCCTCATTTCAAATAGCAAGGGTGAACACTTATCCTAGTGCAAGTGCACTGATTAAATTTCATGTGTTTTTTCTTCTCCTCTTTCCTCCCAAATTACAACTTTTCTGTAAAGTGTAAATTAAAGAGGAGGTAAGGCATGTGGCTATAGAGGATAATTTAGCAGGTGGGGGGTTCAGAAAGCACAGACCTATTTTTCCCTGTGGAAATGCAGTGTGATTAGTGACTGTCTTCTGGGAAATGTCAGTAGGCACTTGACTGCATGCAGGGTGCTATGAAACTGAAGTAGGAGACATAGCCCTTGTCCTTCAAGATAGAAAAGGCACACTGAGGTGAATGAGCAGAGAAAGCATTTGGGCTAGCACTATGTCACCATATTCTGTATGGGTGTTGTCACAGCCCCACTTCTATATGGGTCACTTTGATTCTGAGATAAACACAAGTAAATAAGTTTGAAAACCAAACATCTGCTGAATGTACGGATTTAGTTCTCTGAGTATAATATAGTCTGTACTGTCTGATTTAGCTTTGCCATACACTGTACTCTAATTGCCTGGCACACAGCATCAGAACAAAGGTTACTGACATATCAGGAAAAGGAAAGACAAAATCATTAACACTGCCAGATTCTGGAAACTGCAGAGACTCTCAGAACTCACAGGGTAATCTTTATTGATGCATAGTAGAGAAAGAACCTCATCACAAAATCCACTCATGCAATCATGTACACTCATCTAACCTTATTAGAAATAGGGGTTTAAAGTATGTAATTAGGGTTTAATGAAGTTAAGTTACTGAGATTCCATTAGCCCTCTCTGCAGTGGTAGTGTACACTGGAGAAGATCATAGTTTAACATTTCAGTTTAATTTATATGGCCCATTGCAGCGTGTTCTACACATAAAAGCTGTTGTCTATGCTAAGCTAGTAGTAATACTCTTTTCTTTCTTGCTTGCTCACTTTGGAGTCTGCACAGATGAATATTGAGAGTGTACTCAGTGTTCACTCATCAGGAATGTCAGTTTGCTGTTTTATTCTCCTTTGTGAATATAGTTAGTAATTTCAAGTCTTAAAAGAAGAAACAGCTCATATGTTAATTTTGTTCTTACAGTGATGGCATAGAGATTCTCTTCCAATTAGGATATAAAAATTTGTGAGAGAACATTGCTTCATTGAAAGAAAGGAAAAAAGCCAGATGATCTGTGAAGTAATAACAGTTCTTAAATTCACAAAAGGACAAGCCTTCCTGAGAAGAGACAGGATGTTTGGGCTGTTTCACCCATAGTAGAGGACAGGAGGAACAGATTTCCACCACAGAAGAAAAGATCAACTGAAATTTTAAAGAATTATTTTTTTTTTCCAGATCTGAGAATTGAACCCAGGGGCTTCACACCAAGACAAATTCCCAACCCTTAAAAATTCATTCATTCATTCATTCATTCATTCATTCATTCATTCATTTATTTAGTGTGTGTGGTTATTTGAGACAGAGACTTGTAAGGAATCACACAAGGCAGAGACCAGCCAAGACCACCAGGATTGAGTAAGGTAACACGTGTAGAATTTATTGTGCCTGGGTGCAGGCAGACAGAGGGCAAAAAGGCCATCTGTAGGGAGCAAAGAGAAACAGGCTTTTTAATAGAGCTTGAAAGAAAGCAAGGGACATTAGGTGGGAAGATCTTAGTAAACCTCAGTGGTCAGAGTTCTCTGGATGTCTAGGGCCTCTGTGGGCAAAGTCCTTGGGGTGTCCATTGTAAATGTTTGGGTGTCTTCAAATGTCTGGGCTTTTGGAAGGTTCCCTGCTCCATCTTATCTTTTACGACATCCTGTGTTTGCTGTGGGTGCCTGTGTTGTGTTGAGCTGAGAACGGTGCCTCTGCTGGAGACAGGTTGGGTGCCGGGAGAGTCATGTCTGAATTGAGCCTTTCAGGACTTGCTGTGTAATTCAGGCTTGCCTTCAACTTACTGTGTAGCTCAGGCTGGCCTTGAACTCAGCAATCTTCCTGCCTCAGCCTCTCAAGTACTGGGATTATAGGTGTGAACCACTGCACAGGCTTTTTTAAAATTTTGAGACAGTATCTTGCTAAATTGCCCAAGCTAGGCTTGAACTTGTGATCCTCAGCTTCTCAAAGTGCTAAGATTGTAAGCATACACAACCATACCCGGTTTAGTGCTAGTGAATTCTTAAAGATCAAATGTGGAGTAATAATGCATACAATTTAGAATAACTAGGAACACAGATACAGGGGAATTGGACCTTACAGGCTCTTATCTTCAGACCTCCACTGGGTTGGGTGCTCATAGGGGCATGCTTGGAGACTAGATGGAGATTCCTTGGTGGTTTAGCCTTGTAGGAAGGAGATGAGATACTATGTCAAACCTGCTTTCCCAGAACATTTTTGCTTTGCTTTGCTTTTTCTTTTCTTTTCTTTTTTCTTTTTTTTCAGAACTTTTTCTTTTGACACAAAAGTTCCCAGGAGAGCAACACAGCCTGCAGTCCTAGGACCTAGCAATGATCTGCTCATCTGATAGAGGACTAGGAATCCTTCTTTACTTCTCTCTTTAGCCAGTAGATTCTTCTGCTTCTGAGCAAAAGGTGGTAGCAAATCCAGATGACCTCTTAGGCCTGTGCTTTCATGGGTGCAGAGCAAAAGTTTGGTTCTGTTGCACAAGGGGCAGGAACTCCTTTGTGCTCAAGACAGGGAAAAATAATAAGGCAGAGTTTAGTTGCCACAGGGAAGAAAGGCACAGATCTGAAAAGGCCCTACTCTGAGGTGTAGGTAAACAGACCTTCCTAAGATTTAACTGAAACAGTAGCTGGTATATATTGATTGTTGCAATGTTATTATTCCAACTATAATAATAAAACAAGAGCTTGTTGATTGAAGGTAAAGCCTGAGAAAATAGCAATGTTTGCACAAAAATCATTAAAGGAAGAAGTACACACCCAATAAAGGAGTGCTAAAATATGAAAATTCTAAATGTCAGGTCTCTAAGCAAAAGTTACTAGCACCTAGTAACAGAGCAACCATAGTCTTTTCTGAGAGCAAGAATATACAGAGGGTCACCTTTGTGACAAGAATGCAAAGACATGTGGGGTGGGCCAGGAATACTGAGAAAACCTATTATACCAGGCACATGGTAATAGCCCATTACTAGGGAACTCTGATGGTGTGACGTACCAAAGTAACAACATCTCTCTCGAACTTTGAATGAATTGTTGGGAAGCAAGACCTTTCTGGATAAATATGCTGTTCACCTAGTTATTACTATTCTACAATTAATGTCCAGCATGCAGAAAAAAATTATGACACAAAAAATTCAAGAAAGAAAACAGAGTCAGAGATGACTTAGATTTGGAAATTACTAGACAGGCACTTTAAAACCACTCTGATTAAAGTATTAAAAGATGTAGAGAGAAGTAGACCATATCAGTGGAATTATGAAGAGCAGAGAGATGGAAACTACTTTTTAAACAGTTAAATGGAAACTAGTGGACAGGAAAATGTAAGTTGGATTTATCAGCAAACTTAGACATAGCTGAGGAAAAAATCACTTTATTGAAGCTAAATCAACAGGTTATAAAAAGAAACAGACAATAAAATGTAAAAAGAAGTAGAAAGGAAATGAGGAAAAGGGAGGACAGAACAGAGCACCTTAAGAGCAATGGAACAGTATCAATATTCTAAAATACATATACCTAATGGGAAACACAAATGGAAAAGAGAGAGTATTTTCCAGAAATAGTCAAAGGGTCAGTTGCTGAGAACTATCCAAAATTAATAAAAAAAATAGCAAACAAAGAAAGAAAGAAAAACCTGAAAATCTCATGCAGAGAATAAAAAAAAAAAGATGAACTTTCCTCCAATTTTAGAAAACACCAGAGTGAAATTTCTGAAATACCAAAGATAAAGTCTTGAAGGCAGCCATAGCTTTAAAAAAAAAATTATTACAGAGGAACAAAGAAAACAACAGACTTCTTTTCATAGGCTATAAAAATTATGACGGTGGATAGCTAGTTTTCCCAGCACTATTGATTAAAGAGGCTGTATTTCCTCCAGTGTATGTTTTTGGCCTCTTTGTCAAATATCAAGTAGTTGAATGTGCTTGGGGGTTGTTTCTGCATCCTGTATTCTGTTCTATTAATCCTAATGTCTCTTTTTGTGAGAGTACTGTGCTGTTTTTATCGCTGTTGTTTTGTAATATAACTTCAGATTTGGGATTGTGATGCCTTCCACTTTGCTTGTTATTCAGGATTGCCTTTGCTATTGTGAGTCTGTTTGCATTCTGCATGACTTTTAGGATTGTTTTCTCCAGTTCTGTGAAGAATGCTGTTGGTATTTTGATTGAGATTGCATTAAATCTGTATATCAATTTTGAAAATATAACCATTTTGACTCTATGGGTTCTCTCTATCCAGAATATCTATTTTCTGATATCCTCTTCAATTTCCTTTTCCAGAGTATTATAATTTGTATTATAAAGGTCTTTCATTTCTTAGGTTAGTTCCTCACTATTTACTTTTCTTGGTATTCTTGTGAATGGTATTTTTTTTCCTAATTTCTTTCTCAGTGGGTCTGTTATTGGTGTACAGGAATGCTATCGATTATTCATGGGTTGATTTTGTATCCTATATTGCTGAGTTCAGTTATTCTAGGAGTGTTTTGGTGGATATTTTTGGGTCTTCTATGTACAGGATCATACCATCTGCCAATAATAATTTGACTTCTTTTTCCTATACATATCCCTTTTATTTTTTTATCTTGCCTGATTGCTCTTGTTAATGTTTGGAGTACTGTGTTTAATGGGAGTAGTGATAATGGACCTTGTCCTTTTTCTCATTTTAGAGGGAAAGATTTCAGTTTTGCCTTGTTTAATATGATGTTGGCAGTAGGTTTGTCATAATGATTTATCAGATTGAGATAAAGCCCTTCTATACTTATTTTCTTTAGTGTTTTATCATGAGAGGATGTTAGACTCTGTCAGAGGCCTTTTCTGCATTTATTAATGTGATCATATGATTTTTGTCCTTCTGTTTATGTGATGTACAGGTATTGTATTTATTGATTTGTGTATATTAAACCATCTTCTCATCACTGGAGTGAAGCTTACTTGATCATGATGTATGATATTTTTGATGATTTATTGCATTCTCTTTGCCAGTGTGTTGTTGAGGAGTTTTACACCAATGTTCATTAAAGAGGTTGGTCTATGGTTCTCTTTTCTGATTGGATCATTGTCTAGTTTTGGAATCAGGGTAATGGTAGCTTTGGGGAATAATTTTGGGAGTACTCCTTCCCTTTGAATTTTATTAAACAGCTTGAGGCCTTTTGGTGTTAGGTCTTCCCTGAAGTTTTTGTAGAATTCAGCAGTTAGTCCATCCAGACCTGGGCTTTTCTCATTGGTAGGTTTTCTTTTTTTTTTTTTTTTTTTTTTGCGGCACCAGGGATTGAACTCACGAACTTGCGCTTGCCAGGCAGGCGCTTAGGCCGCTGAGCTAGATCCCCAGCCCCTCATTGGTAGGTTTTCTATTACTGCTTCAGTTTATTGCCTATTACTGAAGTAGTCGGGGTTATTAAATCTTGGTTCAGTTGTGGTGATTCTTATGTACTATCTAGGAATCTGTTTCTTGAGTTCTTCAATTTATAGGCATACAGGTTTGCAAAGTAGTTTCTCTTCTATGAGAATTGAGGAACCCAAATTATAAATAAAGAGCAAATTATATATAAAATTTACCAGATAGTAAAATAAATAAAGAAAGAGCAAAATAAAAAGACAGATACAAGAAGAGATAGATCTTTAACACATGGGCCTTTGGGGTCACTTATCCAAACCATAGCACAGGACCACTCCCAAATCTGTTCTGTAAAGCGAATCAGGTGCAGTGGTGTGTGGGAATCCATTTGGTCAGTTTTTGGGGTACTGATGACTCAGGTTGACACATTTTGCATACTTCATGTTCAGATTCTTCTGTGTGGTGAGGTATTTCCAGTGAGGTTTAATTTGCAATACAGGAGTCTTTACACCCTTTCTACTCCCAAATTCCTATCACATGCCTTTATCTGACTTCCTTTTCTCTCATCTAACAGTCCTCTGGTCATATAAGCAAACTATTGATTATTTTCCATGTATCCATATGTGTTTTTAGCTCAGGCTGCATCTCTGTCTGCACATAGCCCATAAACTAGTTACTGCCTATAGCTCCACCTGTTTGGAAGGCTTTCCTTTTCACTGTCTCCAGGGTCATGCTGAATGCTGTTGTATCAGAACCACAGTCTGTTTTTTTTTTCTTTCTTTTTTTAAAAGAGGATAAAACCGAGGAAAATAAAACAGAATAAAACTAATCAAAACAAACCAGTATAAGACTTTAAAACATTACAAAATCAACAATAGTTACCATAATGCCTCTTGTTGTCTTCAAAATAGCTGCAGATACCTTCAGACATAGTAAAAATCAAACAGAACGAATAGAATAAAAACGATAAAAACAAAACAATGAATGCAATAATAGACTTCAAAACTAGACAATGGCAAATCCAAAATGGCTATCATAATATTTCTTGCTATCTTGGAAATAGCTACTCATACCAATGGATATAACAAAATCAAACAAAACAAAAGAGAATAAAACCCAACCCAACAAAACAATGAAAATGCTACAGGACTTCAAAACAAGACAATAGGGAATCAACAATGGCTACCACTCTCAGAAGGAGATCCCCTCTAGATGCCACACTGTGTACCACTGTCCTCTGAACAGATGATCAGGCCACTGGCCCTAGACTTGCAAGGTCAGTGAAGCACGAAAACATCACAAGCCTCAAATTGCATTTTACCTCAATAGCTATCATTCACAGCCTGTGTTTCTCCGGGTCAGCAGGTTGCTTACAATGGGGTGAGGGGACAGTTGGTTCTTCTTGTTTGCCAGCCCGCCCACCAGAAGGGGCTGGGGTCTGGCTGTTTGCCTGCCAGCAGCAGCCCACGCATGGCACTGGTTCACGGGTGGGGGCGGGGGGAGCTTGCTTCTTGGTGAGGCCTTGTTCTCTCCCCCTGCAGTCTGCGAATCCATAGTCCATTTTCATTTGGCACCTATGTGCTGAGCTAACCCTTCTGAGTACCAGACTTTGCCTTTCTTTCCTTCTCTAGCTGAATGTGTGGGTCTATGTGAGTCTGCCTGTTCTGCCCAGGAAAGCGAGAGACCAGGCAGTGAGAGACATCACAGCTCTGCAGAGTGACTTGAAGGTCTGGGCTTCCTGCCCGTGCTAGCCATTTGTACTCTGGTTTTGCTCTGAGTTGATTATATGAATGCCCCATTTCCATCTCATGGAGCATTGCTGCTGGTTTGAATTAATAACTTGAATGACAGAATCGAGCTCATTCTTGGGAGCCCTGAATGCTTGATGCCTTGGTATGCCATGTTTCTACCAGGGCCTGGTGATACACCAACAGCTCTTTTCAAGGAATCCATAACTCTGGAGAATGGCAGAGTCCCAGGGGCATGGGTTCTCTTCTTTTGCCAGAGCTTGTAACCAACTCCATACTGTGCATTTTCTTATCACAGATGCTATCTGCAGTCTGTAGCCTGAATAGCTGGGCAGCCTTCATCACAGCCTAGGCCTAATGGGTAGATCTCTCTTGCTTCAGGTCACACCTGCAACCTGGAAGCTGCTGTGTCACCCAGTTTGAGCCGTAGCAGTGCATGCTGGTCTGATACCCTAGAGCCAAACTAACAAGCACGGGCTTCCTTCCTGATGGTAGGGGATGCAAGATGCAGCAATTTGTCTTACTTCGGAGAGACTGTTTCAACATGACCCTGACTACTGGGTCCCTCAGAAGTTCACTATTTTGTCAAATCCTGAATCTCTGTAGGGTTTACCTGTGACCTTTGTGACTCACTGAGGTACCAACACTAGCCACCATGTGTTGTTCTGTTTAGTAGACATGATGTTGATTGGTCTCTTCTTTCTTACCAGGCCCAGCACTTCTGAGGCTAGGTTATACTGGGACTAGTCCCAGTTCTCAGCATGACATCTAAGAGGAAATATGTGCAGTCCTGTAAGGTGTGCCTGTGGCCTTGCTAGGGAGAGACCTCTGCAGGAGTTTCCCAAACAGCCAAGAGCAAGCGCACAGGGTCCTAGTGGAGGTTGTGGGGACTCAACATCCATCTAGGGCTCCCCATTCTAGTCTTCAGGATGGCCACTTTTCTCTACCAGGGCCCAGGCGAGCATGCTACACCTACTCTAGCTGAATATGCAGACATCGCCGACTCTCACAGTTGGATCTTTTAGTCCATGCAAACTGTGCCACTATAAACATGGGTGTGCCTATACACTGTGGTATGATGCTTTTTATTTTTTCATCAAGGTTCCAAGAAGGGGAAGAGAATAACTGGGTTGAATGAAACCTTTAACTTTTGATTTTGAGGAATTCCACCCTGATTTCCACAGAACATTTTCTTGATATCAGCTGTCTTTACACTTCTCCATTTCAATCGCCACCTCCCGTCTGCCGGAGCCCTTTCATGAACTAGTTGTTCATCCCTAGATTTCAGTTTAACAGTCACATCTGTGGGAATGCTACCTGTGACTCTTGAGATAGGTCAGCACCTACTCCCCACATGGTTTCAGAACCCCCAGGCCTTACTTGGAGCACCGAGCACGGGGGGATCAGCCTGTGTGCTGTCCCTCTTCCCCATTAAAGTTCCAGTGTGGGAGCAGCCCTGTCCATCTTCACTCTCCACTGCATCTTCGTCACCTTGTACACTGCTGGGCATGTCACAGGTCCTCAGTAATTCATTGGGTGAGTGAACCAAAGGTTAGGAAGAAAGGAAAAAGAAAAGCAGAGACTTATTTGCTTCCTATCTTCTCTAAGTGCAATATACCTTACATTCAGTGATTACACTAGGTGAGATCGTTACACCTCAGGCAACCAACAGGAAACTACTAACAGGATATTAATTTATCTCCCAACAACAATTGCAAGCTGGCTTTTTGGGGGTAGTTTACTGCCAAAAAAGAGCATCCAGGTATTGGATCTTTCTGTTTCTGTTCCTGCAAGTTTGGCAGTAGGATGAGCTTGTCAAAATGAAAGTATATCCCAGTCACGTTTTCTGTGTTGTACCAGGAGTGGGTTTGCTGTGTGAGCAGCAGGTTTGAAACTTCATATACCTCCTTAAACAGAAAGTTGTGATACAATTTAATTTTAATTTATAATACTTGTTGAGGAGAGAGGGGAAAAGAAATACTATGATATTGGGGAAGTGGCATGATTATCTCTTAATTAAATCCAAGGCATTAAAAGCTGCTTACATATTGTGTGCTTGGGGAGATAATTGACAAGTGTTACTGTAGAGTGACCTGAGTGGCAATTTTTGTACGGAGACTCCCCCAGATCCCCTCCCCAGTGTCAATATTTGTAGGTCTTTTTAAGCATTCCCTGGGAAAAATGTTCTAGTCTCTGGGTGAGGAGTAAAGCTGGTCTGTATAGTCGTGGGTTTAATGCCTCTGTTTTCAGTACACTTCCTTCCCCTCCACTTGGCTCTGTTTAGTGCCTTAGATGCAAATTCTTTGATCTCCCTTATCTAAAAAGTAAAACATGCTGGGTGGGTGGAGGAAGGGCAGCCCAGGAGAGAGAAGGGATTCTTAAATGAATTTTAAAAGCCATTCCTCCTGGGTTTTTTTTTTTTTTTTTTTTTTGGTCCATTCCTGTTTCACAGATACCTAGTTCTTCCTATGCCTGAGCCTTTGGTAGGGCGTGTGTGTGTGTGTGTGTGTGTGTGTGTGTGTGTGTGTGTGTGTTGGGGGGGGTGCTTTCTGGAGCTCAGGTGGGCTTTACTTCCTGTGGTGGATTAAAAACTGGTGGTCAGCTTTAAAACACCAGCTGAACTGAATCAGCATGGTGCTGACTGTAGATCACCCACCTGAGGACTGTTGCCAACATTAAAAAGACCTGGAGAGGAAGAGTAGCGTTGTGGGTTCTTCTGAGTGTTTGGAAGTGTTTGTTCGTTTAGAGCTGTTCATTTGGAGCTGTTTGTTTGTTTGGAGTCTTTGGTTCTCCTAGAGGAGCTTATCATGCTGGCTTCCCTGATATAAACTTGGCTGTTATCGTCGGAGGAGCTTGGGACCTTGTCACTGAGAATGACTGGCTCACTTTGGGGGAGCTCCAGTCCGTCCTTTGAGCATCGCTTCCTGGCTCTGGAATGGAAGATGTGTGCTGTTCAATTTCCCAGAGAAGCTTGTCATGCTGGCTTCCTGATATGGACTCAGCTGTTCTCATTGTTAGAAGAGCTTGGGACCTTGTTGTCACTGAGGATGGCTATGGTACTTTTCAGGGGAACTCTGGTCCTTACTTTGAGTGTGCAGAACCCTCAACCTGCTAGCACAGATCCTTCACGTTGCTGGCATAGATTTTCTGGCTTCCTCCACTGCCCTTTGGGCCTTCCTAGTGCAGATCAGTAAAACAGACTTGAATGAGTCATTTTTGTGGGTGCTAGACCTCCAGTTGGGCTCATGGGAGGCATTGTCATGGGCCCTAGGTCTTCAGCTGGACTCATGCAGCATGTTGATGTGGAATCTCAGCCCTCGGCTGGATTCTCTAGGTCTTTAGTATGTGGACAGATTTCTTGCACTTCCTTTGTACTTGATTCCTTGGATGTCCACTATAAATAATACTATAAATGATGTGTCCTGTATTGTCTTGTTCTCCTTGCAAACCCTGAATTCAACACTTCCCATGTGCAATTGGAGGGTAGCCTTTTCTGTCTCATAACCTGGTTACATTTTGTCTGAAGTTTTGTAGCTGTTTCTACATCCTACTTTTCGTATTTATGTTAGTCTGCTTCTCATTACTATAACAAAATCCCTGAGATAATCAGTTTACAAAGAAAAAAGGTTTAATTTGGCTCCCTGTTTGGAGAGTCTACTCCATGAGGGTTGGCCCTGTTGCTCTGGGTCTTTGATGAGATAGAACATCCTAACAGAAGCACATTGTAGAGAAAACCACTCAACCTTATCACCAGGAGGGACTGGGGCCCCAAATCCTCTTTAGAGTAGCTCCCCAATGACGACAGCACCTGACACCAGGCCCTGCCTTTTAAAGGTTCTACTCTTTCCCATAAGCAGTGTGGTGGGCATAAAGCTTTAAACAGTGGGCCATTAGAGGATGTTCAGTGTCAAAATATAGTTGTCCTTATGGACTTTTAACCTTCTCTTTCTACCATCATTTTAGTAAAGAAGAAAGGAGGTAAAAATACATGTATTCCTTCTCTCAAGCTTAGCTAGAAAACTTCATTGTATTTTTTCTTTAAAAGGATTGTATTAATTGTACAACTGAAATCTGTGCAATTCATTGGAATAATGAGACTTTTTTTTTTTTTTTTGCATTTTAGCTGATTCTATCATGTAGGAATGATAGGATGATGAGAATTCCTGGGGAAGAGTTGATCTTCAAGGAACCTAAAACTCCAGATTGTTAAAATGTGAATATGAGGTTTAAAAAAATGCCTTTTTATTTTCAGATTGTGAACCATGCCTTTAGTGAAGAGGAACATCGAACCCCGGCACTTGTGCCGGGGAGCTCTGCCCGAAGGAATTAGCAGTGAGCTCGAGTGTGTGACCAATAGTACCCTTTCTGCAATCATTCGCCAGCTAAGCAGTCTCAGTAAGTCATCTTTTTTTTTTTTCTGGTTAGTGATGACATTTTAACTTCATCTTACTGAATGGATTTCAACAGTTACGTGATTTCAACTTAAACAACTTTTCTCCCTGTACATTTCCCAGGCTGTAACTAACTTCTGCAGCGTACTGGGTTTGTGATGCTTAGTGAAGATGTGATGCTGAAATTAGCAGATGGAATTATTAGATAAGGCCATATTTGTAAGTTTAGAGTAGGCTTAATTTTTTAAAAGCTTTTTAAACTGAAGATAACTGGTAGTGCTTAAAAAAATTGTCAATCATTTTGTTAAACGAACAGTACAAATTATTTTCTTACAAATATAATAGATCAAAAACTAGGTAAGCCTGTGATATGTCTGGTACGTAGTGGTTGCTCTGTAACTATTTGTTGATTGACAAATCATAGAATAAAGCTAAAAAGCATTAAAATTTGCTGATTTTAACCAACTCATAGTTAAAATGCTGCTACTGCCTCCTGTACTGAAGTCAGCAAATGTTCGTTAATCTTGATTGTCAACTTGACTAGTTTAAGGGACTCTTAGAGAGGTGATTATATCATGAGGTACTATAGTTACCAATACATTACTCACTGATATTCATAGTTGCATGTGCTGTTTGGAGGCAGTAGGTCCTGGGGCTGGGGGGTGTATCTCTCTCCTTGTGCTCTGCTTCTTGGCTGTTGTGAAGTCTGGAGCTTTGTTCTAACACACCCTTTAGCCACCATGTTCTGCCTTGGAACCAACCAGTCATGGACTGAAACCTCTGCAGCTGTGAGCCATATCAACCATTTTCACCGTTATGCTATATGTGTCAGGCATTTTGTCGCAACAACAGGAAAGCCAACCAATACGAAATATAGGTACCAAAAGCAGGTAATTGCTGTGAAATGACTCATTCAAGTCTGTTTTACCGATCTGCACTAGGAAGGCCTGAAGGGCAGTGGTGGAAGCCAGAAAATCTATGCCAGCAACGTGAAGGATCTGTGCTAGCAGGTTGAGGGTTCTGCACACCTTGTGGTTCAGTAGCTTTTGGAACTAACTGGCTTGTGGGAGTAGTTGGGTGAAATTTAGAGAATCAAGCTGGAGAAAGACTAGAATGCTGTAAGCAGAGTTTGATGAGTGATTCTGCTTGGGGCTCAGAGTGTTGATCAGAATGTGAGTAAGAGCTGGACTCATGGGTTTTAGTTGGGAATGAAGATTCTGAATAAAGGCCATGTGTGTTACATTCTAGCAAAACACTGTCTATACTTTCCTGGGTCCTAAGACATTGTATGAGGCTGAATTTAGAGGTAGCAGGCTAATTGATGTGGCAGAGGAAATGCCAAGTCATTTCAATGTTCAGGTTGTGACAAGGCTGCTTTTAGCAATATTTATGTTGAAGAATCAGGAGCAAAGAGCAAGCAAGAAGATTTGAAATGCTTACACTTTAGCCCCCAAAAGAGACGTGTGAAGTTGGGAACAGGGGAGGTGTTGTTGAAGAGTTGTATCATTAAAAAGAAAGCAAATACTTTACATCAGGACAAGAAATAAGAGGCCTTGTGGAGCTCTTGGGAATCAGCACAGCCCCACTGATTGCAAGCTCAAGGGTGTAAATTTAAGAAGAGACATGCCCTAGGTCCTCTGCTCTAGAAGGCCCATCTGAAATTTATGTCACGGTGCTCAGCTGTCCAGGCATTGTAGCCATGATCCACTGGGGCTTGGTTACTGCTCTCATTGGTGGCAGACCTCAGTGTCCACATGATGCTGTTGTTTTCTGCATACAGATTACAAGAGCTATAGAGTCATGGAGGCTTCAACCCAGATTTCAGAAAGAGGCCTGGGAGGCCAGGTAATGTGCCCCTAAGGGGGATGCATAAAGCTGTGGGAATAAAAGCAAAGGCACAGTGGAGACTCCAGGAAGTCAGCAGTAGTAGGAATCTGAGAACTGTAGGAATCTGCTATAGAAAGGTGCAGGTAGTAAGTGAAGCCAGCCTCTAAGAGAGAAACCATGTGGGTTACAACCAGTGAGATCAATGAGATGGGGCCACCCTAGCCCTCTGGAACTCACATTTTCCACTGTGTGCCCTCAATGCCTCATAAGGTTCTACAGAACTTAATGTTTGCCCTGCTGGGTTTGGTCTTGCTTTGCTCTGATTTTTTCCTGTCTCCTTATCCTCCTTCCTTTTTGGAATGGGAGCGTTTACCATGTGCTGCTGTATCATAGGATTAAGTAGTTTGGTTTTAGACTTTGGACTTGAAGCAATACCAGAACTGTTGAGACTTTGGGGAAAGAATTGTTGTACTTAGCCGGGCGTGGTGGCTCACGCCGGTAATCCCAGCACTCGGGAGGCAGAGACAGGCAGATCGTTGTGAGTTCGAGACCAGCCTGGGCTACAAAGTGAGCTCAAGGCCAGCCTGAACGGCATAGTGAGACCCTGTCTCAAAAACACCAGGGCTGGGGATCTAGCTCAGTGGCCTAAGTGCCTGCCTGGCAAGCACAGGGCAAGCACAGGGTCGTGAGTTCAATCCCCGGTGCCGCAAAAAAAAAAAAAAAAAAAGAATTGTACTTTTGGTTGTATAGTAGGTAGAATTATGAAAATTAAGTTTAAGATGCGATTAGGTATCAAGTTGACAAGGGTTTGACTTGTGCCAGTTAATCTTAATTGTCAGTTTGAGTGGTTTAAGAGACTCGTGAACAGATGATTAGATCATGAGGGTACAATACTCATCACTGGATTAATATAGTGATTTTCATGGCTGAATGTGCAGTTCGGAGGTAAGGCCCCCTTAATGGAGGTGGGTTACTGGGGGCAGGCCTTTGGAGGGTGTGTCTCTCTCTGGCACACTTCCCTGTGTGCTCCTTCTTGGCAGTCATAAAGTGAACACAAACCAGCCATGGACTGAAACCTCTGAAACATACATAAATACATTCTTATCACTTCCTCCTTTAAGTTGTGTATGTTGTTCATTTTGTCCCAACAGCAAGAAAGCTGCCCAATACAACAAGTAAACTAATTATTACATACACCATCTATTTGTATGCTTATATTGATGGCACATACAAGCATTAAAAAGACTTTCTGTTATTCTAATTTTGAATGTTAGTATTAAATACGCAAGGAATATTCTATGTTTTTGGACTCTAATGCACATGCAAATTCATTTTCCTTCCAAGTTTTTGAAGTTGCACTATTTTTGCCTAACTTTTAACATTTACCAGTATGTCGTGATCTTGTTTTCTCACTTCTTCCCACTCCTTTTCAGTTTAGTTTAGGTGGCATTTCCGCTGACAGGTTTTCACAGTTAAATTTTTCAGAAACTCTTAATAACTAGAAAATCCTCTGTGAAACTGCACATGCCCGTGGCCTCAAGCATGGGAAGATTTTTTTTTTTAGAAACTCATGTACGTTCACATATTTTGAAGAAGAAACTGCAAATGAGTATTTATTTCTTTAAAATAATTTTGTTGCATTGTTACTAATATGTTTTAATAGTTCCATAATCATTGGCTAAGGAGAAAGTAACTTGAAAATTACTTAAAATATATTTTAAAACATTTCTTATGGAATCTAAGCTAATTACAACTGATTCTTGATAGTAGTTATTAATAAAATATTTAAATTCATTTAATTACAGGAAGATTCCTTATAAATTACTGAAGGGTAAAAATGTTTGTATTTTTATACTTTTGAAGGGATGCTTTAGTCTCTTGTTTTTGTGACTGCAGTATCTTTTGGCATAAAATGCAAGTGATGAAAATCAACATAAATCTCTTAAAATTTTAATCATTGATCTGTATCTCACACTGTAATGGTCAGCATAAAGCTGTATTATTTGTGTTTATGATGGTTGCTTGATCATAATCTCTTGTGCGTACATCTGCCTGCCCCGTATGTTTTGTTGCATGTGGCCCTTGTGGTAAGCAGAATGGAGCTTCTCCAAATATGTCCGTGACCTTATCCTGGGAACCTGTAGATGTGTTATGGTACCTGCAGGAGGGAAGTGTGCTAAACATTTAAGAGAAGGGGCTTACCCCAGATTATCTGGTTGGGCCCAGTGTAATCACAGGAGCCCTTTAAATGTGGAAGAGGGAGGTAGAAGAATTGGTGTCAACATGTGTTCTATGAGAAAGACACAACCAGCCATTGCTGGATTTGAAGATGGAGGAAGGGGATGATAGCTGAGAAATACAGATATCCCATAGAGGCTGGAGAAGGCAAGGAAATGGACACCCCCACCCCCCACCCCCTGCAGTCCCAAGTACAGTTCTGCCAGAATCTTGATTTTAATGTAGTGAAATGCATTTCAGGCTTTAGATCTCCAGAACTGTAAAATAATTTTTGCTATTTTAAGTACACTACTATGTTTGTGTTAATTTGATACAGAAGCAATAGGTAACTCATGTACTACTCTAGTCTGAGTTATGTTGGATACCACATAATTATCTGCAGCCTCAGGATTAGGCCTGCAAAGGGCATCTGCCTCAAGGACACTCAGTCCCTAGTTGGGCTCCCTCAGTTGCTGTCAGACCTGCCTTTGTATCAGAATCACTTGAGGAGCATTAAGATAAGATGCTGGACTCACTTCAGAGGTGGTGATTGGAGTGTGCATCAGAGATGTCCCATGAAATGAGGCACCTATGTGCCTAGATGGAACAGAAGATCTGGTCATTCAGATCTTTTCATTGCATTTAAAGTAAAAACCACAATGAATTTGCCAGTTCATTATGGGACTTACTATTAACACTCATAAGCCAAAGTTGGGAAGAGGATAGAACCTAAGAGAAAGCAGAACATCAGTGGTGAGAAAAGACAAAAGGAAGGATGTGCAGAGAAAACTGCACAGGAGAGAGACCATAAGGCCTACAAGGTGGAGACAGCAGCTGGTCCCCAGACCTGCCTATGACAATTTTCTTCTTCCTGTTAAGGTGTAGTGTGTAGGGTGAATCCTCCCTTTCTTCAGATTCCTTGCTTACATCTTGAGCTTTTAACCCAAAGAACTTAACAGAAAAAAGAATCCAATGATATCTATGCCAGGAATACAATTTCTAGAAAAATAAGGTACTGATTCAATAGACTGAATATTTATGTCTCCCTCAAATCCATATGTTGAAATCCTAATCCCCAGGATCATCTTGTTTAGAGACTGGGCCTATGGGAGGTGATAGATCATGAAGATAGAGTCCTCACTAATGAGATTAGTGCCCTCATTTGAAAGGCCTGCGAGAAAGCCCTTGCCCCTTCTGTGTGGGAATGCAGCCGTGGGTACCATCTTGAAGCAGAGAGAGCAACTCACCATATGTCAGCTCTGCTGCTCTCCTGATCTTGGGCCTTGCAGTCTCTAGGACAATAAACGATCTATGGTGTTCTGTTACAGTAGCCTGAACTAAGGCCAAGTCATTAATTCTGATAGAATAGCAAGTCAGATTTGCACTTTATTAGTGTTTCACTCAGCACCCCCTGTAGATCAAACAGACAGCAAAGAAAATGGAATTGATTCCTACTTAGAAGTTAAACACATTTTAAATTTGTTTATAATTAATAAGTGACAGCATAGTTATAAAATAAGGGACAGATACAAAGTTATTATGACTTGGTACAAGATAACACTAGGACATAATAAATGATTTCTGCATAGGTAAGTCTTTAGTTTTGTGAATTTCTCACTAGATATTAATAATTACAGGGATGAGCAAAGTTATGGACAGTATTTTTGTGGTCTAAATGTGTTAGGAAGAATAAGAATTTAAAGCAGCATTCTTGTTACATTTAAATTTCATAATCATTTAGCTATTAGGAATGCAAGAATCTGTCATAGTATAAGTTGTCTTTTGCCAAGTATTCATGCCTGTGATAGTCAGACAATGTTATTCCCATTTGTGATATACCTGACCATTATCCTGTCAGTCTAGATAAGTTGGCCCATCCCAGTCTGCTCCACTTCCCTGCCTACCCTCCCACATGCCCAAGACCTTTGCTCCTACAGGAGACTCATTTTCAAGTGTGAATTAGAAAAAGTGATGTAGTTATCTGGAATTTCCTGCAGGTGATACAGAGAGAGGTTGTGCCATCTTGGTGAGGAAGGGCTTGTTAGTGGAAGCTTAAAGATTTGTCTTGATGCTACATTGGTCATTCCTGTCTGAGAGACATGCCCCAGACACTGAATGTGGTGACCCACGGTAAAATGCTCTGGTAGCGGTAGGGAGGCAAAACAAACCAGGACTTTGAACGAATTTTCTAAACTTTTCTAAAAAGAGCATCTAACAATCGAGGCCCTCATTCATGACATCATTCTGATTCTCATCACATTTATGAAGACAGTTTTATAAGAATTTAAATGAGTTAAAAAAAAAGAATTTAAATGAGTTTTCCAAAGCAAGGAAAGAATGTGATCTTAGATACTTACCAGACCTCTAAAGTCCCTGTAACTGTGCACCTTTTTAGAACTCTGTGGGTTTTTACCTTTTGCCAGGCTCTTATTATATTCAGATCAGACACAGGACTTCACGGGCCAGCAATTTTGCCAGCAATAGGTCTTTAACAGGCTTTTTAGGAAGTTGAAATCTTTTCAACAAGAATATACAGATTATTGGTGTGGCGTATAGGAACATTTGTAGAAATGAATGAGGAAATTTGCTAACTTGAGCCGTTTTATAGTTTAAGGCAAAGGATCACAAGTTTTCAGAGCTTTATGCAATAAAATAAAAATTAGTCTTTATTTATTTTCAGGTTTTTTTCTTTGAGTATTACCAATTTGTAATATGATCAAAAGAATGGCAGTGAGTAGGAAGCCAATTGCTGTAACAGTTAATACTGTATCATTTGGTTTATGACTAGGAAATACCAATTTTTTTTCTTCACATGACAATTTAGTACCTCAATTAACAGTAAATTGGGATTGCTTTTTCATTATTTTCCTTGACTAGTAATCTGTGTGCTCTTGTTACTGTCAGCTGTTTGCTCAATTAAAGTTATAGCTTCTTGCAGTCAAACTTAGATATTCTAATGTTATTTTAGTACAGGTTGCTTGAAAAGGAGACGGGAGCATAGGATATTTGTGCCAAGGATGACACAAGTTCTTTTTAATACTTCATAGTTTGGTTTTTACTACTTTTTCTTATTCTTGGGACAGTAGCTGTCTTCCTGCTTCTCTTAGCAGTTGTCCCAGGATATCACAAAGAAAGTTGCTGGAAATTTAATGTACCCCCCCCACACAAAGCTTTAGGTTATAGTGGATACTGATAAGATGATATATAAAACTTAATACAAAAACAAAGGAAAAATTATGAAATTGTTTTATCAGAGAAAATTATTGAAAACGCTTTATATATGTATTTATAAAATAGTACCTCATTGTACAGATGTTTTTGTAGCTGATACTCACTAATAAACATTTTTGTTGATTCTTCTGAGACATTTTTTTCTTGAGACATTTTTAATAACTGGAAATTTTTATATTGATATACCATAATTACTGAACCATTATGTTACTTTCGGACAGATAAATTATCTCTTTTTGATAGAGACACATAAATTCTTGCACAAAATCATATACATGATTAGTGCTTCTAGCAACTTTTCGAAGACTTCTTAAGAATCATCACACTTCCTCATAATGACTAAAGATAGTTCCCACAAGTGACCCCAAATTCTGACTCCATTAACTTGAAATGTATACTGTATTTTCTAAAAATCTATTTTTCCATTAATTTTCACATTTGGCATTATGTAAATGACAAGTCTGTTTTTTTCTTAAAGATTAAAAAAAGTGATTATTTTTAATCCTCCTCAAAGTATGCATGCTTCCTATCAAAGCAAATGCAAGTTTGAGCCTGGCCTGGGCAATTTAGCTACTTAGCAAAACTATGTCTTACAATTAAAAATAAAAAAGGGCTGGGGAATGTAGGCCCTGGGTTCAATCCCCAGTACCCCTGAGGTGGGGAGGGAGAGGCAGTGGAGAAGGGAGGAAAAACTTAAATAAATAATGATATATTTTATTCAGAAAAAATCTGAAAGAATTGAAAAGTGTGTCACCCATATGACTTGCACTATAAAGGAATAAAATATACTCAAAAAGTAAACATGGGAGTAAATATAAAAACCATTAAAGTTATATTTGTTATTTGTATAAGACTGTTTGCTATTTATTATTTAAAATTTATTGTGGAGTGGTAACTGTTGTGGCTTGTGTCTAGATGTCCTTCCAAAGCTTCAAGTGGTCATAGGTGGGGCTTTTTCAGAGGTGGCTGGATCTAGAGTGTGTGATGCTGGGATGGATCCTAGGCTTAAGGAGGTGAGTGTTACCTGCTCTGAGTAGCCTGGATAAGATTAAAGTGGCAGAAAGACGCTGTTAAGGTCTCTTGCTTGCTTGCTTTTGCCATCTTCTGTTTACCATGAACAGGTTCTCCTCTGTGATCCCCCTCTGCTAAGCCACCCTGCCTTGGAACCAGCCAGTTATGAACCACAACCTCTACAAATTCTGAGCCAAATAAACCTTTTCTCCTTTAATTCTGGGTGTCAGGTATTTTGTCTCAGCAATG
Organism: Cuniculus paca; assembly: GCA_004365215.1. Taxonomy (NCBI): domain Eukaryota; kingdom Metazoa; phylum Chordata; class Mammalia; order Rodentia; family Cuniculidae; genus Cuniculus; species Cuniculus paca. The sequence continues at coordinate 11,618 of RJWT010002380.1, read as the reverse complement.
AGAAAAATAAGACAATAATCTATGTGACAGCAAGAGCTCTGTGCACAGAAGGGGGTAAACAGTTATAGTAATTTATTTTATAGTTTTAAAAAATGCTATATTGTTTGGAAGTAGATTGTGATGAGTTAAGGATGCATGTGATATTAGTAACCATTAACACCACATCAAAGCGATAAAATGAAATCTTAAGTTTTGGATTCACTCAACAGAAGGCTGGAAGGGAGGAACAAGAAACAGAAAGAAATGAAAAAAAAAAAACAAAAAACAAAAAAACAACTCAGGTGATAGAACTAAACCCAGTATCTTGGTTACTTTTTTCTTGTTGCTGAGACAAACACCTGACACCCAGAATTTGAGAAGGAAAGGTTTATTTATTTAGCTTACGGTTTCTGGAGATTTCAGTCCATAATCAGCTGGCTCCAAGGCAGGGTGCCATGGCACTGGGGCAACACTTTAAGGCAGCAGCCAGAGCAAAAACGGGCAACAAGCCTTTTCTCCTCCCTTGTATTGTACACAGCCCCCACCCCCCTTCAAGGTGGGTGTAGCACTCATAAAATCTCCCTGCCCTCCTTTGCACAGGATGAGGATATTTACAAAGTAAGAACCCTGGCTCCCTGCTGAGTCTCTCAGTTAAACTTCTAAACTGCTCAAGTTGACATAATGTATCAACCATAACACCCAGCCATATCAATAATTTCTGTTATTCCTGCCCCACATGCTGTGCTCATTTTCATTTTTAAAATTTTATTTTATTGGTACATTTTAGAAATACATGATGATAACATTCATCATAGGGAATTTATACCTGTACATAGTATAACTTGATTTTTTTCTATCTCCTTTTTTTCCCATTCCCCTTCACTCCCTCCAGCTCCTCTTCCCTTCCTTATTTACAAAAGCATTTCCATTTTTTTCTCCTATTTTTTCTTTTCTTCTCTCCCCTTTCTTGCCCCTCCCCTTCTCATTTGAACATTTTCTTCCTATTTTCCAATATCTGTTATACATTTTGGTCCTTATTTATACTTTTGGTTTCTCACACCAGAGAAACAATATGATATTTAAATATGCATGTTCAATTTATAAGAGTGTGGTCTTCGGTATATCCATTTAGCTAGTAATGTCTCAAGCTTTTCCTTCTTAGTGTCAGAGTATTACTCCATATTATAAAAAAATCCCATACCTTCTTTATCTGTTCATCAGTTGTTGGGCATATGGGCTGTTTCCAAGACATGACTATTTATGAATTGTGTCACTATAAACAAAGGCATGCATATTTGCTGTGATATGATGCTTTTAATTTTTTCATCAAGGTGCCAAGAAGAGGAAGAGAATAGCTGGGTCAAGTGGAACCTTTAACTTTCAATTTTGAGGAATTCCATGCTGATTTCCACAGTGGTTGCACCAGTCTACACTCCCACCAACAGTGGAAAAGGGTTCCTTTTGCTCCATAGCCCTGTCAGCATTTGTAATTGGTTGATTTCTTGTTAATAGTCATTCTTTCTGAAGTGAGATGGAATCTCAGCTTCATTTTAATTTGTATCTCGAATGACCAGTGATTTTGAACATTTTTTTCATGTATGTATTTGCCATTTCTACTTCATCTGAGAAGTGTCTGTTCATTTCAGATCCTGATATTTGAATTGGGCCTTCAAATTTGGGGGGGCGGGGTCTGACTTTTTTGAGTTCTTTATATATTCCAGATATTAGTACTTTGTCTGAGGAACAGCGGGCAAAGATTTCTTCCCACACTGTGGATTGTCTCTTCACTCTGTTGGTGGTTTCTCTTGCTGTGCACAAGCTTTTTAATAAGATGAGATCCCAGTTGTTGACTCTTTGTGATAGTTCCTGAATGATCGGAGTTTTGTTCATAAAGTCTGCCTATACCAATGTTTTCAAGAGTTTGTTCTAGCCTATCTTCCAGCAGATTTAGTGTTTCTGTTTTAGTATTTAGATGTTTGACCCATTTTGATTTTGGTTTAGTGCATGATGAAAGATATGGGTCTAGCTTTTATCTTCAGCACATGGAAAGCCCATTTTTCCAGCACCATTTCTTAAAAAGGCTTTCTTTCAGTGAAGGTGTTTGCCTCCTTTGTCAAAGATAAGGTGGTAGAGAGTGTTTGGAGTTGTGTCTACATCTTCTAATCTGTTCCATTGATCCTCAAATCTGGTTTTCTTTGTTTGTTTGTTTTTGCCAGTACCAGACTGCTTTTATCACCATAGCTTTGTAGTATAATTTCAAGTCAGGGATTGTGATGCCCTATGCCTTATCCTTGTTGCCCAGAATTGCTTTTGCTATTCTAGGTCTCTTCTGGTTCCAATGAATTTTCAGATTGTTTTGTCTAATTCTGTGAGATATGCTGTTGATATTTTGATCATGATTGTACTGAATCTGTATAACAACTTTAGGAGTATGGTTATTTTTACTTTATTGATTCTTCCTCCCAAGAGCAAGAAATATCTTTCCATTTTCTGATAACTCTGTTTGATCTCCTTTTTCAGAGTACTGTAGATTTCTATGTAAAAATCTTTTACTTCCTTCACTAGATTGATTCCTAGGTATTTCATTTTTTTGGATGTTATTGTGAAAGGTGTTGTTTGCCTGTTTTCTCTCCCAGTGAGTTTGTTGTTTGTGTACAGGAATGCTATTGGTTTTTGAGTGTTGACTTTGTTCCAGCTACACTGCTGAATTTGGTTATTAAATCTAGAAATCTTTTGGTGGAGTTTTTGGGGTCTTCTGTGTATTGTGTCATTTGAAAATAATGATAATTTTAACTTCTTACTTTTCTATCCTTATTCCTTTTCTTTCTTTCTCTTGTCTAATTGCTCTGGCCAATGTTTCTAGAACTATATTGAATAAGAGTGATAATATGGGAGATCCTTGTCTTGTTCCTGATTTTAGATGGAAAAGGTTTCAGTTTTTGTCCAGTTAGTATGATGTTGGCTATTAGTTTGTCATAGATAGCTTTTATCAGATTGAGATAAAGACCTTCTATTTCAGTGTTTTGTAGGGTTTTATCATGAATGGGTATTGAACTTTGTCAAATGTTTTTTCTGCATCTATTGAGATTTATCATACAGTTTTTGTCCTTGGTTCTTTTAATGTGGTATATTGCATTTAATGATTTATTATGTTCAACCATCCTTGCATCTATGGGAGGAATCCTACTTGGTCATGGTGTATAATCTCATTGATGATTTGCTGCTTTCTGTTTGCCAGTATCTTATTTAGGATTTTTGCATCTGTGTCCTTCAGGGAGATTGGCCTGTGTCCATTATGGATATTGGCCTGTAGTTCTCTTTTTCAGTTGGAACCTTCTCTGGTTTTGGTATCAAGGTAATGCTTGCTTCCAGGAATGAATTTGGGAGTATTGCTTCCTTTTCAATTTCATTTAAATGTTTGAGAAATAGTGGCATTAGGTCTTCTCTAAATTTCTTACAGAATTCAGCAGTGAATCCATGAGGGCCTGGACTTTTCTTTGTTTCTAGGTTATAAATTACATCTTCATTTTCATTGGTTGGTATTGGTTTATTTAGAATTTTTATATTTAATTGATTCAGTTTTAGTACCTCATGTATCTAGGAATCTGTCCATTTGTTCTGAGTTTTTTCTCTTATTAGAATACAGGTTCTTGAAGTAGGTATTGATGATCTTCTGCATTTCTGCAGAATCTGTTGTGGTTTCATGCTTGTCCTTCCTAATTGCATGGATTTGAGTCTTTTCTTTCCTTTTTGGGATAAGATTGGCTAAGGGTTTGTAAATTTTACTTATTCTTTCAAAGAACCAACTCTTTGTTTCATTGATTCTTTGTATGGTTTTCTTACTCTTCATTGTGTTCATTTCTGCTCTGATCTTTATAATTTCCTGCCTGGTAGGAGCTTTGGGCTTAATTTGCTCTTCTTTTTCTATAAGCTTGAGGTTCAATATCAGGTTATTTGCGCTCACTCTTTTTTTCCATTATGAGAATTCACCACTATAAATTTCTCTTGTAGGACTGCTTTCATTGTGTCTGGTTAGTTCTGGTATGTTGTATTTTGATGTTGTGGGGTGGAACACTCTGTGGATATCTACTAAGTTCATTTGTTTACTGGTTTGTTTCAGTTCTAATATTTGTTTGTTTGTTTTGGTCTAGTTGATCTATTTGTACCAGTGGGTTATTGAGATCCACCCATTACAGTTATATTAGTGCTTATTTGACTTTTCATGTGATTTAAATACTTGTTTTATATAATTAGGTATGCTGGTAGTTGGTGTACATATATTTATGATTGCTTTCTCTTCCTCTTGGGTTGGTATTTGGTAAACATATATTTATGATTGTTATCTCTTCCTCTTGGGTTGTTCCCTTTTCAAGGATGGATTGACCTTCTTTGTCTGTCTTAATCAGTGTTGGCTTGGAATCCACTTTGTCTGTAAATACAATAGCTACTGCTGGTTTTTTCCACATTCTTATCTCATGTGGTATTGTTTTTTATACTTTGAGTGTATGAATTTCTTTTGAGGTTAAATGTATTTTTTTGTCTGAAGCATATTGTTGGATCTTGCTTCTTGATCTATTTTGCCAGTCTGTTTCTTTTGAATGGTGAATTAAGACCATTAAGATTGATGATAATTGTAACTGATATGTATTGACTTACATTTGTCATGTTATTTTCCTGTTGTTCCTTTTTATTCCCCCCTCTGTTTGATTATTTGCCCTGCTTGGTAGGTACATTCTGTTGGGGTTCATGCAATTATAGTCCTTGTTATCTGTCTTTCTAGAATGTCCTTTCAGATCACTTTGGAGTGCTGGTTTGGTGATCATCTATTTCCTGAGGTGTTCATGGAAGTATCTTTATTTATCCATCAATTTTGAAGGATGGTTTTGTGGGGTTCATCAATTGGGTTGAAGGTTGTTTCCTTTTAGGGCTTGAAGTGTTTCACTCCAAGCTCTCCTTGACTTGAGGGTTTGTGTTGAGAAGTCAGCTGTGAATTCTAAAGGACTTTTCTTTATAGATGATTTGTTTCTTTTCTCTAACAGCTTTTAATATTCTGTTACAGTGTTGAATTTCTGGAACCTTGATTATTATATGTTTTGGTATAGATTTTTTTTTAATCATGGCTAATTGGAATTCTGTATGCCTCACTTATCTGGATGTCAAATTCTTTTTCCCTGCTTGGGAAGTTTTCTGCTGTCACTTATATGAACAGGTTTTTAAATTTTTTTTGTCATTTGCACTATCTCCTGCTTTTTCATTCAGTCCAGTCAGTCTTTTGTTATTGTTCATTGCTTCATCTAGTAGCTACTGAATTGATTTCTGTGCTCCCTTGCTATTTTTAAGAAATCTTTCTTTTCATGATTGCAGTTGCCAGCCTGTCTTCTATATCTGATATTCTGTTCTCACATTGAATTATTTGCCAGTGTATACTTTCAATGCAACTTTTAATCTCCTGGGTGTCTCTTTGAATCTGTTTCATGGATTCCATTTATTTCCTATGTTAGGTGTTCATGGTTTCCATCATGTTCCTAAGCTCCTGTATTTTTTTTTTAATCTGTATTTGCTCCAGAGTCACTAAGGATGTCTTTCATTCTGATTGCCATCTCTGTAGTTATCTGAGAAATTATTTCTGATTTGATTTTTTTTTCTAGAGCCTAATTCATCTGCTTTGTTATGTCCACTGAATTTCAGAGAGTCCAGTTGAGTAGCTTTTGAATTGTTCTACCTTATTACTCCCTAGTTTTGCTTTTCATTAGCTGAAAGTCTGGGGTTGCATCATAAGTGTCTTATTTTGTATTTTGTTTTAGTTTAATTCCTAGGTTATTGCTTATAAATTGCTTATGGTGAATAGTTGTATTGCTGGTATTTAGAATCCTTAGCAAATGACTCCTTCTCAGAATTGTCTTGCAGGTGTAGCTGGCTTTTGGGTTTTGAATATGTTGCAAGATCCTACCTCTTCTATTATTGGGGATGAGAAGCTGCTATCTACTTAGCTAGCCCTGGTCCTTGGGCACTGGACTATAGTATTGTTTATGACCATTCAGCAATCTCAGTCTTGGTATACCAGGAAGAACAACTGATTGGAACAGTTATGTCACTTTGGTCAGAGTAGTACAGTGAGCAATAAGAATAGCATCAAGCATAGCCTAGAAAATGACTAACTGTGCTAACTATTAATTTGCCACCTTTACCTGTGTGAACTAAATTTTGGTCATATAGTGAAATCTAAGACGAACCAGAAAATTGTATACAGTAAATGAACCCTCAATATGGCAATTTTATCCTCAGGGAAGAAAATTTAAAAGGGGCTAGGGGAAGAAACAGAAGAAAAAGAAGAGAAATTGAAGCAAGGCTGGAGGACAAAAAAGATTATGCAAACTTTGAGAAACTGGTGAATGTGACAGGAGGGAAAGGGAGAAGAAAGAAATAAAAACCAGAACAAGAACAAAAACTAGAAGCTGTGTTCACTCTCATAAAAACAAGAACAATCGAGAAAAAACAAAAATAGGAAAAGGAAGAAGAAAAGAAAAAAAATATCCACTTCAAGGATGTGTCTCTTCTGTCACTGGTAGACAGTGTAGGCAAAGAGTCCAGATCTGAGTTGTTTAACCCCAGTAAGTGAGCTATGGTTTCACGGCAGTGTAGTGGATAATCCCAGCAAGCTTCCACCTTTAGTTCCTCTGAAGTTGAGGCTGGTTTCTGGCTGTGTGGCTGGAACCCAATTTGTTCAGCCTGCAACCCTCCATGTGCCTCTTGCTGGCTTGAACTCAGCTGCTTAACTTCCTTCTGCCTTGAACTTAGTGTCCTCACCTGATGCTGGGTATATGCTAGGTGCAGCGACCACAGCTGTTCTGAGTTCTGAGTTCAGTTGGTCCCTCTCAAGATGGCTACTGGACTGTCACTCTCTCCTGGGGGTGTCATGACCTGAATAACTCATCAACCACTGCAGTCCGCTGCATCCACTGCTCTATTCCACTTGTGCGTTTCTCCATGGTGGCCTCTAAGGTCACCAGTAGTCTTTGTCCTTCTGCAGGTTCGAGCCCCCTTCCCATACAATGAGTCCATCCTCAAGGAGAAAGTACTGCCTTCCCCTGCATTCTTCTTTGTTGAAGTTTCTTTCCTCCCTCTCTCCATGGACTTCAGTTCTTGATTCAGATCCTTCCTGGGTCCTGCAGATCCACTTCCATTCTCTTCTTCACATTGCTATATTCTGGTGTCTGGACACCAAATCTCGAAAAGGCTCTTTTCTCTGCTGCTCACCACTCTTCCATCTTCCTGCAAGTCCAGTAATTTCTTTAAATAGAAACATTTTAGACACTTGTCTTAAAAGATAGAGATACCAGACTAAATAAAGTAGACTAAACTACATGTGTTTTAACAGTAAAGACACAACTGTAAAGAAAATCATGGGAAAACATACCATGCAAAAATAAATCATAACAAAACTGCAGCAGTTGTGTTAATTTTAGATAAAGTAGATTATTGAGAAGATAAAGAACATTTTATAGTGACCACATACCATTCTTAAATGTATATGCATCTAGTAAGAGGGCTCCAAAGTACAGGGAATAAAAATAAACAGAGCTAGGGGAGACATAGGTAAGCTCCAAATTATAGTTGGAGATTATTATAAGAATCCCTCAGTAATTATAAGAACATACAGATAAAAAAAAGTAATAATATATAGAAAGTTTGACTACTACCAAGGTGACTTAACTGATCTTTGAATACTGTTTTGGTTTATATCTAGATGTTCCCCCCAAAGCCTTGTGCAATCAGAGGTGCGGATAACCACTGATGAGTTTATAGCTAAATGTGTTATTAGGAGTTAGGGACTGGTCAAGAGAGGCAGATCACTGAAAGGGTTTATCTTTCTCCCTGGCTCCTCCTCTATTCTCTGCTTCCTGACTGCCAGGAGGTGAGCAGCTAGCCTCCATCATGCCCCTCTGCATGCCATTCTGCCTTGGGGTGGCCAACTATGCACTGAAAATTCAAGCCAAAATAAACCTCTCCTTTAAGTGCAGGTATCAGGCATTTTGTCCCAGCAATGACAAAAGTAACTAAGAAAAATACTGAACTCCTAAACTGTGTAATATGCATTCTTTTAATTTCCCATGAAATTCACCAAGATAAAGCATATGCTAGATCATAAAAGGAGTTTGAAAAGATTAGTATACAGATTGTGATGATGAAATAATCTTTTCAGATAATTATCAAATATTGGAAAATCAAGCAATGTCTTTTTAAAAATTCCTTAAGTCAGGAAAAAATTCAATGAAGAAAATTAGAAACTGTTATAGAGAGGTAATAAACACAAAATGCCAGTGTACTGTGCTTGTGGGATTTGCTTAAAGAAGTCCTTAGAGGGAACTGTATAGCTTTAAATACTTACATTAACAAAGAAGAAAAGTTTAGCATCATGAGCACATCCCTCAGGTGAGCTTCTAGTACTGCTCAATAATACTGCCATAACTTCCTAGTTAATTAGTTTTTGTGCTCTTAGAATGCCTGTTTCATATCTTCCCTTTTTACTTCAATCTTCCAGACTCTGAGCTGATGACTGTACTCCTTCTATCAATGGTAACATAAAGGCAGTCTAAGGACTGGACTTCCCTCTCCGATCATTCAGCCCATTCTGTGGCTTCTGTACCAAGCCTGCTTGCCCTCCTTACAGTGGATGGACCATTGATGATTTTGCCCGAGCCATTTCCTCCACCTGCACACTGGATGCCATGCACTCTTGTTCACTCTATGACTATATTTACCTTCTCTGTTCTCTGCATCATCTTTTCTCTCCTCTGTCTACCATCATTCCCATCAAAGACAATATAGAAAGAAATCTCCCATCTTAGTCAGATCATCCTCTCCATCACTCCATTGCCTCTACTTTCTTCATTGTCTCTTATACCCATTCAGATTTTATTCTACTCACTTTTTTGAAACTCTGCTTGTCACTTCCTCTGAAGTCTTCACCTGGTTTCTTCACTTTGGTGTTTCTTCTACCCTTTTTCCTACCTGTTCTTTATTAGTTTCCCTTGATGATTTTCCCAGCCTTTCCATGTTGGAGTGCTCCAGGGCTGGGTCACTAAAACTCCTCTCCTCTTATTCCATTTGATCAGGTAAACTCGTCCAGTCCGGTGGCTTGGTATACCGGTCCCATGGCTTGAAATATCTTTATGGTGACAATTTTCAAATTTGTGTCTGCAGTTCTGACCTCCCTTTGTCTTCAGACTTGTATATACACTGCCCACTTAATACCCACCCAAGATTTCTACTGGGCACCTGAAACTCCACATGACTAAAACTAAATTTATGATTTCTCCTGTACCCCAGTCTCTTTTCAAATGCTTTTGGTTTATCCTATTTTCTCTGTTATAGCAGACTTCCAATCCAATAGCAAATGAGTTCAGTCATCTTCCAAATATGTACCTAATTTGTAGACCTGCTTGCTCCCATGCTGCTGTGTCCAGGTCACCATTGCCTCTCAGGAGACTGCCAGCTGCTCTCCCTGCTCCCAGTCTAGGCACTCCAGCCCCAAAAGGGAAGAGCATTTCTTTCTGTGTCCCACCAATTTTGAGGCTCCAGTCACATTGGACTCCTTGATGTTCTTCAGAGACCCCAGGTGGATTTCTGTCTTCTTCTTGGAAGATTCTTCCTAAAGGAGCTTGTATAGAAGCTTGTTCACTTCAGTTAGTCGATGCCACCCTATCAGAGAGGCCACTCACTTCCTGCCACTCTCTGGTCTCCTACCGTTTTATTTTCTTCACAGCATTTGTTACCACCTGAAGTATCATCTGCTGGCTTAATTTGTTTCCCCCACCATAATACGTGCCTTGTGAGACCTAGACTGTTTCACTGCTGTGTGTCTTCAAGCCACTGCAGCAATGCCTCATGCTCAGTGTGTACTTGATGAGTGTTTGCTAAGTAGCTGCATATGTTTAATGACCAGTGTGTTACCTTAGTTCTTATAAAATGCTTAGAATATTGTAAAGAAGTACTGAAAAAAGTTCACTGTGAATAACTATGGCTGACATTTCACTTTTTGAGTTTTCCACATTTTCTACCATGAACATGCTCAGTGGTACCTTGGTTCACAAATGTTTTTGTTTGCAAACTTTAATTTACAAACTGAAGTGTTTGAAACTTTTGTTTTTGTTTGCAAACTCTGAATGGGGTGACAAACATAACCAAGGCCATCTTTTTCCAAAATCATAGAACAAATTAAGTTCATGAACTGAAACACCACTGTATTACTTTTTTAGTCAGAATGTTAGCATTAGATGTCTTTGATTAGACTTTGGGGCCAGTTTTCTTATTGTTTGTCTTCTTATATTTTTCTGGGTTTTTTAAATAGTGTGTTTTGCTTTCATAGTGAAGAAAATAAAGATTTAAAAAGAAAAGAAAAAACCTTCCAATAATTATGATATTTTATTTTATGGAGTTCAGTAGCAATTACATACTATTACAGATACTGTGTTAAGGTTCTTTTTCAGCTCTTTGAAATTTCTGATTTACAAATAGATCAAAAATAGTCTCAAGAATTTCAGTAATTTCTCAGATTCCCCATATATTTACTATATTTTTTTCTGAGACTCTTTCCTACCTTCTCACTTCCATGTATATGTGTGTGTGTGTGTATATATATATATATATATATATATACATATATATATATATGTATATATATATATGTATATATGTATATATATATACGTATATATGTATATATATATATATATATGTATAAAATTATCTCTTTTAGTCTCCTTTAATCTGAAATGGCTCCTCAGTCTTTGGCTTTCATGCCCCCCACATTAAAGAGAACCGTTTATTTTGTGGAGCGTCAGTTGGTCTGGATTTTCTGATGTCTCTCCCTGATGAAGTGTAGGATATTGATGGGAAGTATCATGGGTGGTTTATCAGGAAGCACTCGCACTGGTATCTGCTTGTCCAGTGACCTGGTGGGTTGCCGCCTTCCATCAGTTCAGTTACTGCAGGTTTCTTTAATGTAAGGACTGTATTTTTGGGAACACACTTTTGAGACTGTTAAATGCCCTCTTTCTCACCCCAGTTCTGCCATCCGCTATTTTCAGCACCCGTTGATGCTTCTCCCTTGAAACTTATTGCCCCGGTGGTTGTAGAGTGGTGATTTTTGTCATTTCATAATTTTTCAACACATTACTTGGTATTCTGCTCTTTAAATACTTTCATTCACTCATTCATGTCAGCTTGGACTGATAATTGTTTTATTATAGTCTCTTGTCTGTTTTATTATAGTCTGTCTGTTTTTATTTTGATGTACCCTTTTTCCCAGATTTGGCCAGTAGGGGAGTCTATTCAGGCTGGCTTTTGGGTTTCTTTTGACATGTCCACATCTATCTTTTTTTTTTTTTTAAAGAAAATAGGACAAAACAAAACAAAACAAAACAGAATGAAAAAAGCGAAAGAAAACAGAATAGAGTCAAACATAATATAGCATTTCAAAGCAGAACACTGCAAGCTATACAGGTTTTCAAAACATAACAACAGGAGATTAACAATGGTTACCCTAATGTCTCTTGCTTTCTTCAAAATGGTTGTTCTTACATTTACAGACAATAAACTCAAACAAAACAAAGTAGTATAAAACCAGATAAAAGAGA